>VDFB02360960.1:0-39847 GCA_007258455.2 Sequoia sempervirens
AGGTAAGGAGGAAGGTGGAGAGATTGAGAGGGAAGGGGGGGGAGAGAGAAAGAGGTATAGAGGGATAGGTTAGATAGCGAGTAGAGAGAAAAGGTGGGTGAAAGGAAGAGAGAGAGGGGGAGAAAGAGAGGTGAGATAGAGAGAAGTAGAAAGGGAAGGAGAGAGGGGGAGATAGAGAAAATTAGAGAGCGAGGGAGGGAAGGAGAGAGAGGCGAGATAGAGAGAACTAGAGAGGGAAGGAGAGATAGAATGGCGAGATAGAGAGTAGAGAGGGAAGGAGAGAGAGGGAAGCAGAGAGTGAGAGAAAGAGGGGAGAGAGAGGGAGGGATGGATAGGTAGGGATAGAGAGAGGTGATATAGAGAGTAGAGAGATATATATAGAGATAGAAGGAGAGGGAGGGGAGATAGAGAAATGTAGAGAGGGAAGGAGGGAGGGAGGGAGCGAGATAGATATTAGAGAGGGAAGGAGAGAGAGATGGACATGTAGAGACGTAGTTCTTGAGCTCAAGGGAGAGAGTTTCAGATAAAGGGATGAAGATAGTGAGAGAGAGAGGTATAAAGAATAAGAGATGAAAATGAGTGAGATAGAGAGAGAAAGATGAAATTTGACCTCCTGATTACTAAAATTTGACATGCTGATTATTGAAATTTGACTAAGTTTGATTTTTTTAAAAATCTTCTTAAAACTAGAATTTTCATTATAATTCCTAGAGATCTGAAACCACTCTCAAACATCTTGAAACTATATACATGAAATATAACTTAAATTATAAGAAAGTAAATGTCCATATGTAAATGTCAACTTATACTTAAATTTTTATTTCATGTATATAGTTTCCTTGGCAGAGAAAGAGAAAATGAAAGAGTTTAGAAAAATGCATTCCAAAATTCATGAATGACATTTGGCAAGCGCCAAATTTAGTACTAGCCAAATGAAGCAACCCATTTGGTGACCGCCAAATTTGGCACCCACGAGATGGGTTGCATTGGGAAATACCAACCCAATGGGTTGGATTTTGCATTCGGCATCTGAACCAAAGTTTTGGACAACCATTTCATGCAAAAGACGTAATTTTTTAAAAGGGTATCAAAATTTCACACATTTGTGGCCGTGCTCATTGTCACATTTGCACGTATTTCAATGCACATTTATAAAAAATGTGACGATGTTAGGCTCTCTCTTAGCTATCTAAATATAATTTTTTTTTTACATTTTGATTAAGTTAAGGTTTTCATCCATAACTTCTCTTGTTATTGGCTCTTTTTTTGTCAAAAACCAACATGTGCTAGTTTTAGGATAGATTTTTACTCATTAATCGAATCATGAAACAAATTACATTTTTTAAAACTAGACTCCATTCTACACGTGATCAATTTTTTTTTTTAATTTTTGATTAGTTTTCAAAAAATTTAGGGGGAAGTACGCTCAAATTTCAACTTTTTTAGGATGTGTCCACTTCGAAAATTCATAAAATATTATATATTCATTAAAAAAATTAGTTGAAAGAATGGGGGTACACTACATGGTGTTAGCTAATTTCTCACTGTTTAGATTTTTGAAATTCTAAAAAAAAGTTAATCAAAAAGGGGGGTCCCTCAGACACTATGCTATTTTTTTGATAAAATTAGGACCTGTTCCCCCCCTTTTTGAGACCCTTAATCTTCATTGATTTCAAAAAGAATTAGCACTTCAACTCTTGTTTTTGTTGCATCTTGAAATTTTGAGCGTAATTGTCTTCATTTTCTTGTGCAAATCATTTTTTGCTGATTTCAGAAAAAAAAAGTGGCATCTTAAGAGCCTTTTTTGTGTCACAGCTCCATGCACTTACCCTTTACACAATTTTTTAATCTTAGGAGGGAAAATATGACTTATTTAGTTATCTCTTGGTCTTTTATAGGATATAGGCAAAGGATTTATCATGGGCTGGTCTTGGTTACTTGGAAGGGCTTTGGGTTCAATGATGGATTCATCAATGATAGGAGGCTCAATCATGGGTTGAGGCATGTTGCTAAGGGATAATTTTGTTATGCAATTTTCCTTAAAATTTTGATAAGATTTGAAAAAGAAGTTCTCATGAGGCTTAAGAGGTTCTATGGGTTCGGGCCAAGAGAAATACAATGAGAAATTCCCACGGGAAGACACAAGATTAACGCCACTATGATGCACAATAAATATATCATTTCCAAATGGAAATTTTAAGCATTTATGTACTACTGGTGGGACGACATCCATGGAGCAGAGCCATAGATAACCAAGCTTCACATGGAATTGGTTTGACTATGGGATGATGGAGAATGAGACATTCAATTGTTTCGGTCCAACTTTTAAAGGAAGAGTGATTGATCCTATCATAGGGAAAGCAAAACCATTATGTGTTTTTATCCATGCCTTGAATTTTTCATAAGAATCTTGATAAATTTCATGCACAAATAAGAATTCCTCAGTGATCACATTCTCTACACACGCAGGATCAATTGATATCCCATTAGTAGGCTTGTCAATGATTCTACTGACAATGTAAAGAGGACCATCAGGTGCATGTCTAATTATGTCATTTTATGAGAAAGAAATGTCAAGGGGAATTTTGGTTTGGCCCTTATGAGGTTGAACATTAATGAAGCCAACCATACATTGTAAGTATTCTCCATTATCACTCATATTGTCATTATTTGCATCTTGAAGTTTTTCAACATTCATCACATCATTCTTAGTATCACTAGATTTCAAAAAAGAGACATTATGATTTGGCATGGGGTTGGTAAAGATTTGCAAATTTTGGTTGGGTGGGACAACAAACTTATTTCCTTGATCATTAACACCACCAATCTGGATGTGATTAGAACCAATGAGGTCTTGCACAATATGTTTAAGACATGTACATTATTTTGTATCATGTCCATTTTATCAGTGATAATGGAAAAAGGCATTCGAGTTAAATTTTGGAGGTAAGGGCTTGGTGGTATCAATGGTTCTAATGGGAGGTAAGGTAATTAAGTTCTTACTTATAAGTTGCAACATAATCTAGTGAAGGGTATCAGGTAATAGGGTAAATTGTCTACTCCTTTCCATAAATGGATATGGATTTGTCTTTTTTATGGCATCCACTTGGGAGTTAACATTTTTACTTGTTTGAGGTGTATTTATTTGTAAAAAGCCCTTATTTTGTTTCTTGAAAGGTTGGAAATTGTTATGGGGCATGGGTTCAGATTTCTTAGGACGGTTAGAAGAAGTTTTTGTTTCATGATGACTAACCAAATTTTGATAGTTACGAAGGGCCGTGCAAAAGTGTGTAAAGGAGGGAAATTTCATCATCCAAAGCTTGTCTTGATTTATTTTTTGCAAATTTTCAATGAACATTCTTTGAAGATCAACATCAATAATCTTAATGTTGATTTGTGACTAAAGCAATTGATAATAGGCAATAAAGTCTGTGACCTTTTCATCACCCTTTTGTTTACATTGCATTAAACCAGCTAAGGTCATCTTGGGACCCATGTGAACTTGGAAATAGTTAAGAAAGGCATCAAAAAGTTCATTGAATGAATAAATTGAGATATTTGGTAAAGAATAAAACCACTCCAAGGCTATATCTTTCAAGGATCTAGGGAAAATTTTAGCCACTTGAGCTTGTCCTAAAAAATGAAGTCACTACATAAGGCTATGTATGTCGAGACATTGTTACTAGGGTCTCCTTTTCTATCATATTTCTCAAATCTAGGAATCTCTATACTTGTGGAACTTTTTCTCACAATATCTCCAAGGATAAGGGGTTTCTTTTGACATATTGTGATAGTTGGCCATTTTGAATTTGGTTCAATGTGGCGATTTGTTGTTGAGGGATGAAACATTTTGTAAGAGTTGGTTAAGAATGAAATCATTGGTTGTGTTATGGGATGGAGGTTAATATGGTGGAGGTGTATATGTATTGGGAGGACAAGTGAATTGTAAGTTTGTGAGGGGAGATGAATTAGGAGATATGAGATTTGAATGCACAAAGCTAAAGGGATTCCCAGTGGCAGTACCTAAGGTTGTGTTGACATTGCTAGTGGGTTTCCTTGTTGTTATAACAGTTGGATTAGTGTATGTAGGAATAGAGGTCATAGCTGTAGAAGGAGGAATTGGATTTACACCTTGAATTTGAGTGTACCCCAAAGTTTGAGCACAACTAGATTTTGTAGGAACACGTTTATCAATAATGTGAGCTAGGCTATGCACAATATCTATTCCTTGTTCAAATTATCAAGCATTTTCCTCATGTTATCTATGACAGGAATCGTAGTACCAACAATGCATTCAACACTTAAAAAGTTTTGCAATTTATCTAAATCTTCATCCATTTGTTTGAGTTCTTCGTGAGGAAAATTAGCAACCATATTTTTAACATCAATTACATTGTTTGTTGGCAAAGTAGTCATGGGAAATGAGGTATCAAAGCTATGGTCCATAGTGGGTTGACTAGTATCAACACTATGAGTGAAAGAGTTGGAAAACTCAAGATCCACGATGGATGTAGTAGTGTCGGATGGCATGAATCTCGAACTACGTATCACTATAGTATTGGTAATAGGACACTAGGTTGTGAAGATCATACAAGTTTCACCAAACCAAAAGTGTACCCAAAATGGTGAATAGGCACTAGACAAACACAACAAACACTCAAAAATAGGAAGTGAAATGCAAGTATGTAAAAAGAGAGCAATTTTTAGATTTAAAACAAGATAATTTATTGATTATGCTATACAAAAAAACATGAAAATGATATCTTTTAATGCCAATTTTGATTTCAAACAACACACTCAATTTGACCAATTGAACTTAATGCAAGCAATTACAAAATTTTCTATTTTTTTAAACTAAAACACATAACTAACAACAAAACACAATGAAGCAAATAGAGACAAAATAATGCCAAAATTTTTAGAAAAACACTTATACAAGGACTTATTCACCCTAGGGCGAATGAGTCCTAGGTTAGGGTTCTAAAAATCAAAGTTTGAATTTCTTGCTTAATGTTTGAATTTCCAGTTTCAGGTTGCAAAATGTGGTTTCGGTGAGAAAATTTTCCAGATTTAGGTGTCCTAATGCAAATAAAATTAGTGATAAATGATGAACAATTTGGAACTTGTTAAAATGCAATTTTGACCAAATTTGCGAATGTAAATGATTGAAAATATAGTAATATGCAAGTACTATGCTAAACCAATGTAATATGCATGCAATTTTTTTTATATTTTTCATATTTTAAAGAATGAAAAATGCAAACTAAAACCCTAAATGAGATGAAAACTAATGAAATTTTAACAACCCTAAATGAAATACAAACTAATGCAATGCAATGCAAACTATTTCAAATCCTAGATCTAGGGTTTAAATGGACTCCAATTTCAGAAAATAAGATGTACAATGTTGGGTTCACCAAAATGAAACATAGGAAAATAGGCTCACCAAAATGAGGGTTATTGAATATGTGATGCACCTATCTTACTTATTTCACTAGGAAAAAGAGATCCCCTAGGATAAGATTGACTTTCAACCCTTAGGTGAGTCAACCTTAATGGAGATCTTGCTATTTTTCTTATGACTGAGGATGGGGTAAATATGTCTGAAATGCACTTTTGGGAGATAAATTAAAAATACTAAATGAATGCAATTAGGTAATGCGAAACTTGAATCATCAATTTAAAGCATAACAAAAATTAAAATAATCAAATTTTGGAAGATCTGAAAAGGGGAAGATTTTATGCACCTATCACCAAAAGCTTATGTTGAGTATCCTCCTGGAACAAATTCACCCTAGGGAAAATGGGTCTTTCTGTAGGGATCAAAAATCTATTTTGACATTCCTTTGCTCCTGAGTCTACACTCTCAATTCCTCCGGATCTCATAGTTGAAAAGTTGGAATTAAATTCTACAAGTGAGTTTCCGTGACTTGGCAACTTTGATGACAACTTTGACAACTTCGCAAAGTTGCACTTTTGATCAATCTTCAATCCTTCTTCACTTGCAAATTTTATTCCCTTAAGCCATAATTTTTTTCTAGGACCTTAATTCATAGATCCCCTTAAGCCATCCTACGAGGACCCCTTAAGCCATGCCATAATTTCTCCTAATATAATGTAATTTTTAATTTTTAATTTTTAATGAGATTTCACATCACATTTAATAATTATGAGGACCCCTCAAGCCATTCAAGTTGAATTATGTTTGTATGTGTATGTACATGTATCCTAGATTTAAACACTCATGTACATTGAAAATTCAATTATTTCTTGTAATTTTGTATAATTTTTAATGTAGGTTCACTTATATATAGATTCTGGATCAATTCGATATTGATGATATCCTTAATCCACCTCCTCATCCTCCTTCACCTCCACACCCTCCATCTCCACCCCCTTCACCAAAACCTCCACCTCTCCCTCCACCCCTCCAAATCATAACCCCCCAACTCCACCACCTAGATTTGATGAGGCTCGCTTGCGAGCACAAATCAATGATAATGTTAGATCTGTTCAAGAGCAAATCAATGCTATTCAAAATGAAGAAGTGATTCCACCACATTTGAGGTGTTTTTGTTGGCAACACAAGGGAAGATAACTAAGAGGGGGGGTGAATCAGTTGTCACAAAAATTATACAAATTAAACTTATTCTTAGATCTGATATATAAACATGAAAGCATAAACAATCATCACATCAAAAACAAACATAACACCAAGATTTTTTTACATGGAAACCTTGTTAGGGGAAAAACCACGGTGGAGGTTAATCCACAAGATTATACCCTGTTAAAAGTATAAAAGTATTATAAATGGGGAATGCACATGCATTCAGACACACTACCTAGAGCTCACTGCTCAAATACAAAAGGCTTACTACCCAAAGGAAGACTCATTGTCTTATAGTCACATTCGGATTACATCAAGAAGATTTTGAAATGAGAAAATAGCATCTACTAATGCCTGATTACAGTTCCGGTTAAGCACATAAACACTTTATTCTGCTCACTCTTCTTCACACTTTACTTCTTCCTTTGAAAGATTAGAACATTATTCGCACACAAAACTCAACATACATCACACACCACCACTTTCAAATGGTATAAACAATCGATCATATATGTCCGCAACTAAGGATAACATCAACTACATGTCGGCCCAACAAAATATAAAATGTGTACAAACTGTCAGCCCAAATCAATAAACAATTATCAATGCACACCAAACAATGTTGGCTAAAACATAGTAAGGAACATGAAACACCTTAAACAATTATGCCTCGAAGAACCACAACACACTACAATCACCCTGTCAGCCATCATCATGAAAAACATGAAATCACAAAAGAAAATCACCAATCACGAACACAATGATCAATGCAGACCAACAACACATATAGAGCATGATCTAGAAACATCCAAAAGCATCATGAATCACCACAAAAGCATCCACAACAAATAAAATTACTAGAATCACATCATCTTCTTTTAGGAACACCAACTAAAGCAACAAAACAACTGTCAGAACACATATACTCATAACTCAATCAAATCTTCATGCGAACCTCTGAAACTTCATGTGGATAAACAAGATATACTTTTCAAAAAACCCTTTAATCCACAACCTCTTATCATCAATATACTGAGCTAGCCACCATGTTGAACTTCACTGCACCACCGACAACCTGCAACTTATTTTATTACATTTTTCTCAATGTCCTTGACATATACAACCTTAAATACATTAATGCCAATAGTGTTGACATCAATGAAAACCAAAAATCAGCAATATCCAACAATCTCCCCCTTTGGCATTGATGGCAACACATGATATGAAAAACACCATCAACACAACTTTCTCTTAGCACTTTCTCCCCCTTAGATTTTGACTCTTTTCTCCTTAACTCTTTCATAGTTTTTCACATAACTCTTCTCCCCCTTTGACATCAATGAAAAAGATACACATTTTCTTTCTCCACACAAGCTCTGAACCACATTTCTGAACATCTGACTACTCCCCTTGAGTAGTAGCCACCCCAATGGGTGTTGCCACAATAGCATGTCTCACTTTTGGGACATGCTGATTTTTGCTTGAAATCACTTTTTTTAAGAAAAACTAATGATTTTAGCCTTGAGAGGTTCCATTTAAATGGTTTTAATTGAAGAGGGATAGATAAGACCCCCTTAGATCAAACCCCCTTGGATAGAACCCCTTTAGTATTAAATCATACCCACAATGGAGTCTCCTTCACATTTATCAAAATGCTGGTAAAAAAACACATTTTCTTTACCTTTTGATGGATTAAATAATGTCATTTAGAAACAATCTTTTGCAAGATTGTAGCCCTTAAAATTATCTTTCCAACAAGTATAGTTTTGATATGTTTTAATTTTATCTTGTATTTAATTTTTAATTTTTACTGAACATAGGTTTTTATCCAAACATCAAGCTCTTTATTCTACAGAGGTGGAAAAATAGTAAACCATTCTAAAAAGAAAAAAAAAAACCCTTTCCCTAGGTATTTGTGTCCTTATTTCACTAAAAAAAGAAAAAAATGGATTTCGATATATACACAAGTTAGGTTGTACGACACACATGCATGTCCAAATTATAGTTACAGTGACTTCAAAAAATAATTAAAAAAGATATATGTAACAAAAATTATGAAAAAATATCCTTTCCCTAGATATTGATGTTGAGAATCTATATTTCAAAAATTAGAATTTTATCGTTTAAAGAAAAAAAGTTATGTTGTACGAAACAAACATTACTTTATGAAATTTTTTTTTTCTGTTTAAAACTAGTTATTAAAGGAGATGTTGAAAGATTAATGATTTATTTCATTTTTTTTTTTTAAAATACATATTTAAAATCTACACATAAATTTCCACAAATCACTAGTTTGCATCATCTTCAAATTCTTAATGGTTTAGTTGTTATAGGTCTTAAAAGATGAAGATTCAGTTAAAAATATTGATGTAAATGTCCATCTTGGGCAAAAAGTGAGACACAGTATTGCGATTTCGCCCCAACATCAATCCGGATCACAAGATATGACTATGAAATGCATAGACTGATGCAAGTCAATGCATCTTAATTTTGATTAGGAGGGGTAATCACCCCTAGCTTCCCTCTGAGATACTCAAAAGTATCCTTAGGAAAGGGCTTGGTAAAGATATCTGCAATCTATTCCTTAGTGGGCACATACTCCAATTGACTTCCTTTTCACTCACCTTCTCTCTCAAAAAGTGAAACTTGATAGATATATGCTTGGTTTTTGAATGCAACACCGGATTCTTAGAAATGTTAATTGCACTTGAATTATTGCAAAATATAGCAATAGGTTCATCATACACAACTCTGATATCTTTCAACACTTGCTTCATCCACAATACTTGAGTACAATTGTTAGCATCAACAATATATTCTACCTCTGCATAAGATAAAGAAATGACATTCTGCTTCTTACTTAACCATGAAATCAACTTCTTTCCCAAGAAAAATTACACCACCACTAGTACTCTTTCCGTCATTCACATCTCCTACCCAATCAGCATCAGTAAAAGCACTCAAAGTAAGGTCATCTTCTTTAGGATACCATAGGCCAAAATCAATTGTCCCCTTCAAATACCTGAAAATCCTCTTCACAACTGTCACATGAGATTCCTTAGGATCAACTTGAAATCTTGCAACAATGCATATGAAATTCATGATATCAGGTCTAGTTTGAGTCAAATAGAGCAATCCACCAATCATGGATCAATATCTAGTCTGATTTTTTTTAGGAGAATCATCATCTTGTGTTAACTTACATCCGGTCACCATAGGTGTACCAACTGGCTATGAATCTTCCATACCAAACTTATTTAGAAATTCTTTCACATACTTGGATTG
This sequence comes from Sequoia sempervirens, assembly GCA_007258455.2. Taxonomy (NCBI): domain Eukaryota; kingdom Viridiplantae; phylum Streptophyta; class Pinopsida; order Cupressales; family Cupressaceae; genus Sequoia; species Sequoia sempervirens. The sequence goes on from VDFB02360960.1 coordinate 9,893, forward strand.
AGATATAAAGATCCCTCTATCTAGCTGAGTAATTTGCAATCACAAAAATAATTTCATTTCTCCAATCATAGACATCTCAAACTCACTCTGCATCTCATTAGCAAATGTCATGCACAAACTATCATCTCCTCCAAAAATGATATCATCAACAAAGACTTCAACAATCAAATCTCTATCATGATCAATCTTGAAATATAAATTACTATCAACATTACCTTTATTAAATCCAAGCTTCAACAAATACTTGACCAATCTAGTATACCATGCTCTTGGGGCTTTCTTAAGTCCATACAATGCTTTCTTCAACTGGAAAACCATCTCTCTGATCAGTCAATTGAAATACATTAGGTTGCTCAATATACACTTCTTCTTCCAGTTCACCATTTAGAAATGATGACTTGACATCCATATGATAAACCTTGAAGTTTTTGTAAGCAACATAAGCAAGAAATAGTCTCACAGCTTCAATCATAGCAACAAGAGCAAAAGTTTCTTCAAAGTCAATTCCTTCCATCTTAGAATATCATTTACACACCAGTCTTGCTTTGTTTCTAACAACTTCACCTTTCTCATTTAGTTTGTTCGAAAAGACCCATTTAGTTCTAATTACATTTTTGTCCTTAGGTATAGGAACAAGAATCCATGTATCATTCTTCTCAATTTGTAGTAGTTCTTCTTTCATTGCTTCCAGCCAATGTTCATCTTTGCATGCTTCATTGACACTATTAGGTCCAGTCTTTGAGATCAAACAATATTCTTCTGCAATTCTTCTCCTAGTTTGAACACCTTTGTTCTTATCACCAATAATCTGATCTTCTGAATGATTTAGTCTTACATACCTTGGAGTCTTAGGGTGTTCTTGAACTTCAAGCTCTTGTGATCTCACTTCTGCACTTTCACTAGTTTCTTCCTCTTGATTTTCCTGATTCACCGGAATGATTTGAACTTGATTTGGAGTCTGAACTTTCTTTCCTTTATCTAAACTATCATTCTAATCATCTGAATCATATCTGTAGACTCTAGATGGTCTAACTGTGTCTTCATCAACCTTGACATTAGCACTTTCAATTACTTTCCTCAATCTCTTATTGTAGCACCGGTAGGATTTACTTTTAGTAGAATAACCAAGAAAGATTCCTTCATCATTTCTATCATCAAAATTTCCTATATCTTCATCTCTTTTGATATAGCATGTACTCCCAAAGATTTTGAAGTATCTAATAGTAGGCTTATGACCATACCATAGCTCATAAGGAGTCTTATCGGTATCACCTTTGACATGTACTTGGTTGAGAGTGTAAACGATAGTACTCATAGCTTCTCTCCAGTAGATATGCAGAACATTTCCTTCCAACATCATGGTCCTAGTAGCTTCTTGAATTGTCATGTTCTTCCTTTCCACAACTCTATTTTGCTGAGGGGTCCGCAGGGCAGATAATTGTCTCTTTATCCCATGCTCTTCACAAAAATAATTAAACTCACCAGAAGTGAATTCACCACCTCTATATGATCTCAAACATTTAATCTTTAGACTTGTCATTGTCTCAACCATAGCCTTAAAAATCTTGTATTTCTCTAGAGCTTCAAATTTTTCCCTTAAGAAAGTAACCCACATTAATCTAGAATAATCAATCAATAAGTAATAAGAAATACCTATCTCCTTATAAAATTATGACTCTAGAAGGACCACACAAGTCAGTATGCACAAGCTCCAACACTTCATTTGAACAATTTTGTTTACTCTAGAATGAAACTCTAGTTTGCTTCCCTAACTAAAATTCCTTGCATATAGTATTAGTAGGTTTTATCAACTTAGGAAGATCTCTCACTGCCTGAGTAGAACTTATCTTGATAATATTATCAAAGTTTACATGACACATTCTCCTATGCCACAACCAACATTCATTAACTTGAGCAATCATACAACTTTTACCAGTAGCACTTAGGTGAAAGATATTACCTTTTATTTTTGTACCAGATGCAATCACATTTCTAGAACTCCCCAATATTCTACACTTTCCATTCTTGAATTGAAGATTGTATCGCTTGTCAACCATATGTCCAACACTTAAGAGATTATGCTTCAAACCTTCCACATATAGAACATCATCAGTATTATGCTTACCATCAAGAGAAATGGATCCTCTGCCACATATTACACTAGCTTTGTCATCACCAAATCTTACAACACCACCATCATACTTTTCAAGCTCAAAAATTTACTTTTATCACTTGTCATGTGATGAGAGCATCCACTGTCAATCACCCATTCACCTTTTTCTTCAACTCTAGCAGCTAGAGCATTCTCCACATTTGTGCAACTAGCATTCTCCACATTTGTGCAACTAGCAGATTCAGTAGGTACTGGATCATTTTCCTTTATAGCAATAAATACCCATTCATCCTCACTTAAATTCCCTTTATCAAATTCATCATTTGTCACACCTTCATCAACAACATAATAACATTTTCTTTGGAATCTAGGCTTGTTAGGTCTTGGCTTAGCAACTCTTTCTGGACACCTTGAGGAAAAATGACCTATCTTATTGCAAGAAAAAACATTTAAGAGGAAATTTTCCTTTATACTTACCTTCTCCTTTGGCTACCCTCTTGACAATAAGTGCTTCAAGATCATCTAGTTTTCTCTCTTCTTCTTCAATCTCTCTCAATCCTACTCATACTTGGACATTTTTAAAGAAGAAGTTTCTCCTGGATCATATCTTTGCTTATCTTTTTCGGAGATAGTAGCTTTGAATGTAGATTTTGTCTTAGGAAGAGATTCACCAAACTCACTTAACTCAAAAGCAGTAAGCTTACCAATCAACATGTCTCTGGTTACATTTGTCACAGTCTGGATCTGCTCAATAGCAGTAGCTTTGTGTTTGTATGCAACAAGCAAGGATCTAAGCACTTTAGCAACAATCTCTAATTCTTCCAATGTTCCACCAACACATCTGATACTACACACAAGTTCATTCACTCTCTGCATAAAAGAAGTGATGTTCTCATCTTCACCCATTCTCAACATTTCATATTTCCCTTTCAGGCTTTGCAGCTTAGCAATCTTCACATGGGTATCACCTTCATACAAAGTTTCCAACTTTTTCCAGATCTCATAAGCAATCTTCAACTCCATTACATTTGTCATCTCAGAATCAGTCAGAGCACTCAACAATGCTTCCTTAGCCCTAATATTATACTCGACCTCCTTAATCTCACTTGTAGTAGAAGGACCATTCTATGGAATGATATATATATTCTTTGTAATTGTCAAGTAAGGTTCACCAATGCATCTTAGATGACACTCCATTCAAGTCTTCCATAGAGAATAATTAGTTCCATCAAATCTCAGACTATCCTTCTTATATGTCGCCATTTTGGATCACCTCAAGCTATTAGACTTCTTCTGAGGAACCTGCTCTGATACCAATTGTTGGCAACACAAGGGAAGACAACTGAGAGGGGGGGTGAATTAGTTGTCACATAAATTATACAAATTAAACTTATTCTTAGATCTGATATATAAACATGAAAGCATAAACAATGACCACATCAAAAACACACATAACACCAATATTTTTTTATGTGGAAACCCTGCTAGGGGAAAAACCACAGTGGAGGTTAATCCACAAGATTATACCCTGTTAAAAGTATAAAAGTATTATTAATGGGGAATGCATATGCATTCAGGCACACTGCCTAGAGCTCACTGCTCAAATACAAAAGGCTTACTACCCAAAGGAAGACTCACTATCTTATAGTCACATTCAGATTACATCAAGAAGATTTTGAACTGAGAAAATAACATCTACTAATGTCTGATTACAGTTCCAGTTAAGCACATAAACACTTTCTTCTGCTCACTCTTCTTCACACTTTACTTTTTCCTTTGAAAGATTAGAACATTATTCGCACACAACACTCAGCATACATCGAAAAAAATATAAAATGTGTACAAATTGCCGGCCCAAATCAATAAACAATTATCAATGTGCACCAAACAATGTCAGCAAAAACATAGTAAGGACCCAAAACAACATGTCTCAAACACGAAACACCTTAAACAATTATGCCTTGAAGATCTGCAACACACTACAATCACCCTGTCGGCCATGATCATGAAAAACATGAACTCACAAAAGAAAATCACCAATCGCGAACACAATGATCAATGCAGACCAACAACACAGATAGAGCACGATATAGAAACATCCAAAAGCATCATGAATCACCATAGAAGCATCCACAACAAATCAAATTACTAGAATCACATCATCTTCTTTTAGGAACACCAACTAAAGCAACATAACAATTGTCAGAACACAAATATTCATAACTCAATCAAATCTTCATGCAAACCTTTGAAACTTCATGTGGATAAACTAGATATACTTGTCAATAAACCTTTTAATCCACAACCTCTTATCATCAATATATTGAGCTAGCCACCATGCTGAACTTCACTGCACCACTGACAACCTGCAACTTATTTTATTACAATTTTCTTAATATCCTTGACATATATAGCCTTAAATACATTAATGCCAATAGTGTTGACATCAATGAAAACCACAAATCAGGAATATCCAACAGTTTTTCATCTAATATACAAAACATTTTTGATGTCGTTAGGTCCATTGATGTGGACTTAGACATGCATCAATGACGGCGAGAGAGAGGAGACAATTCTATTTTGAAAAGGAAAACAAAGATATATGATGAGTTGCAACAGAGAGCCACAACACTTTATTAAGACCTAAGAAATTGACGACGATAGTGAAAACACAATGATGATATTGAATTTTGATGTTGGGGTTTTCATTTGGTGATAAGACAAAAATTTAGTACGAAATATTAAATAGTCTATTAATTAATATTGCATTGACTTTTTAATTGGTGTTTTTTTTTTAAATCTAATTTTTAGAGGTGCAGATGATGGATTACATTCACACATTTTGAACTTTTTAAGAATTTTTTTGATATAATTAGTTTGTGATACATAAATATAACATTTTTAAGTTGTCAAAAAAATTATATCAAGCAAAAATCCACACTCTTAATGAATTTATTTGGCTTCAATATTAATGATAACATGATCATCAATATAAAAAACTACTATCACAATGTTATCGATATTAATTTTTATATAGATATTTGAATAAGAACATCTCCTTACTTTATATATTTAACTTAATGAAATTTGGTTGCCTTGGGAAAATTCACTAAATTTTATTCCCTTAAGCCATTATTTTGTCCTAGGACCTTAACTCATAGATACCCTTAAGCCATCCTACGAGGACCTCTTAAGCCATCATAATTTCTCCTAATTTAATGTATTTTTTAATGAGATTTTACATCACATTAACAATTATTTGTTTTTTCATTTGTAACATGCCTTAGACATAAATGAGTCTTAGGGATTTTTTCATTTGTATTCAACTAGGTCATTTTTATTGAAAAGTTTAAGGGGATTAAACCCTAAACCCTAAACCCTAAATCCTAAATCCTAAAGCCTAAAGCCTAAATCCTAAAGCCATCATTTTTTCCTAGGAAAGTTAAGCCATAGATCCCTTTAAAACTAAATAATTATGACCCCTTAAGCCACCATATGTTATTAATTACCTTCTAAATGTACACTTTAAAAAATAGTATATATTTAACTTAATGAAATTTGGTTGCCTGGGGAAATTTCACCAAATTTTATCCCCTTAAGCTATCCTATTACAACCCCTTAAGCCATCATAATTTATCCTAATAAATTAATGTAATTTTTAATGAGATTTCACATTACATTAACAATTATTTGTTTTTTCATTTACATGCCCTAGACATAAATGAGCTTTTTGTGTATGTTTTAAGTTTTTTTTTTAGTATGTGCATGTATTAAAATTACATAGTTAGATCTTAAATTTTAAAATTTTTATGTACATGGTCAAGTTGAATGATGTATGTATGTATTGTACATCCTATTTATATTTTAAACATGTATCTTAAATTTTGAAATTTGTATGTACATGCTCAAGTTGAATGATTTATTTCTAATTTTATGTATATGTATGTATCCTATTTAAAAAAATTCATGTATGTTTAAAATTTAACTATTTCTTGTAATTTTGCACTTGTTTGTTAATTTTGTATAATTTAATGTAGGTTCACTTATATAGATCATGGATCAATTCAATATTGATGATATCCTTAACCCACCTCCTCAGCCCCCTCCACCTCCACCTCCCCCTCCACCCCCTCCACCTCATAACATCCCACCTCCATCACCTGGATCTGATGAGGCTCACTTGTGAGCACAGATCGATGACAATGTTAGATCCATTTAGGATCCAATCAATGCTATTCAAGCATTGATTCCACCACACTTGAGGTTTTTTGCATCTACGATGCAAATTGTTGTTGATGTCATTAGGTCCATTGGTGTGGACCTAGATAGGAATCGACGATGGCGCAAGGAGAGGAGACAATTTTATTCAGATGGTCTCTCCTACAAATAAATTTTGGCCCTGAAATTAATAAAAGCCCATCTTGTACCTTATTTTTTTAACCCTATCACTAACCTACCCATTCCTACAAATAAACCTAGAAAATTGATGAGGTGGTGCAGGAATCCATAAATGTTTGCCAATTTTTGGGAGCGATGGTGGATGGTATTTGACCATCCACAACATGCTAATTTGGAGTCCCCTTTATACTTTTTGAGGAAATTATATACAATTTTTTTGTAGGGAAAAATCCCAATTATTTTGATTTTAAATCATTCAAGGCGTTGGTGGTGGTATGACACAATAGAGGTTAGGGGCACAGGTTGATCCCCAATGCCCCATGCATGCCCAACCTCTTGTAGATCCTCATTCTCTTTCCATTCCTACACCTATGCATCATCGTGTGGTGTTATCCACATTAGGATCTTTGAGTATGCTTGCAGTCAACCTCGATGAGCAAACTTTTACAATGACGGCTGGGGCTAGAGACCATGACCATGAAGGAGCGTTGTATGGAGCTAGTCCTAGTACTAATCCGTGAGTGTCGACGCCCATGTATGTACCAGTTGTCATCAGGTATGCTATGGACCCGATCAGGCTACACCAAGTTCGGGTGGACTTGGAGATTCTGGTGGAAAATCTAGTGGCATCAGTTCATACGTTGATTTTCTTACTATAGAGCATCACCCTGCAGGTATTTCAACATAGGTATAAACATGCATGTACATGTTAAATTTATAATAATTTTTTAAGAACACATGTTTTTAATGAACATATATATCAAAAAAATATATAATTTTTTAACAATAAGATTGTTTGGTGTAGATAGTGACCACAGGGGCATCATCTACTCATTGAGTTTTTATGTCGACACTAGTGCAATTCGACAACCCTTATGAGGTATTTTGATTGATTTTTAAATATATTGAATAATTTTTTAACTTGAATTTTTAATTTGTAATTAAATCATGAACATGTGTTTTAAATATTTATGTTGGTTTAAGGGAGTCAATCGACTTCCACGTTGGTTCCACTAAAGGGGTTGTCGAGTGCTCCTCCATTGTCGAGCGTCTCGCATGAGGTGCAGGTACATGCATATTGTAAATTATTTAAAACTATACTTACATTTTTGTATTTTAAATTCACTATATATCAAACGTGCATGTACATGTTTAAATATTATAAGCATTATTTCTATGTATGTAGGTTAACACAACCATGAGAATGGGGATCAAACACACATTTGATGTGGCGGAAATTTAGGAGACATCTGAATTTTAGGTTTTAAAAAGAAATTCTACACATGTGTGCACAATTTGTTGGTATTTTAAATAGATTTCAATTTACCCCTATTGGTACACTTGAATATATATATATATATATATATATATATATATATATATATCTTCTAATATTAATCAAATAAATCAACTAATTAGATTAATTCACTAATGTTCATCTAATTTAATTAAATTCCCTATGTCCTCTCATTTGTTTAAATAAATCTAAATATTTAACAAATATCATAAAAACCCCTAATTGTTGGCATATGGCTTCTAGTGTTTTCATTGATGGCAACTGAAGTCATCCCCATGGTTTGCAGTTCAATATCTAGTCATATCGGCAGGTGAAGTGAAATACTTTGTATTACCGACAAATTACTTGAGGAACAGGGTATCCGGTCAGACAACTTCACTAGATCATCGTTTTGTGCTGTGGACCTCTGGAATTTCCTGTTGAGCACATGGATCATCTTATCTTTGAGTTTTGTGGTGTTGCATTAGTTGCAATACGATTTTAGAGGTCCGATAGGATATTTTCTATTTATTTGTTTGTTATAGCCGACTTAGTGAATGCAACGCGATGTGGATGTGTTAAGTGAGACAATCTAAGATGTTTTTATGTTCAAATGATTAAATATGGGTCCTAACTATATACTAGCCGACTTGTTTGGATACGCATCAAATTTTTCATGATTTGGGCTGACAAATTGCAAATATTCTTAAGTTTTATTGAGCCGACTTGTAGCGATTAAATCCTTAGTCGCAGATATATCTAGATGATCGATTACATCATTTTGTGTAATGAAGAAGGTGTATTGGGGATATGTTGAAAATATCTAAGGAGTATTTGAGTGATATCATGTGCAGTTTCACTTGCGCATAAAGATTTTGTGTGCGAACTTGAGTAGAGTAGAGCAGAAGTTCGATATTAGTCAAAAGGAAAAAAGTTCGTCATCAAAGCTTAACCAAAACTTTAATCAAGCATTAGTAGATGCTATCCAATTAGTTAATTTTATTTTGGATCCATTCCAAAACTTTGTAAGGGAAATGAGCCCATCCTCTTGAGCAGCGAGCTCTAGACAGTGAGCCTGAATGCAAGTGCATTCCCATTTTGTAATATTTCTTTTGGGTATACTTAGAACTTATTGTGGATTGGCCATCCACCGTGGTTTTTCCCCTAATAGGGTTTCCACGTAAAAATCCTTGTGTTATGGTTGTGTGGTTTCTTTCTTTGTTTTTCTGCATATTACTTTTGATTAAATGTTCTAAGTGGATTGAAGGTTAGAATAATAAAGTTAATTTTTGCAGAACATTGATTCACCCCCCCTCTCAGTGCTACTTGTTTCCAACAATTGGTATCAGAGCACATTCCTAAAAAGAATTCTAACAGCTTTGGGAGATCTTGGAAAGTGTTCTTAATGGATACAAGAAGTCTTCAACAACTTATGGTGGCTTTAGATGATCTTGACTAGTCAAAATATGAGATCTGGGAACTGCAAGAAAATCTTGAGAATGCAGAAAAGTTCATCCAGTCATTGAAAGACAAGATCAATGAATCAAGGGAGAAAAGAAAGGAACTATTTGGTCAGCTCAAATAGAAGAAAACAGGTATGGATGATGAACAACTTAGTCTGTCTCTGAAGGGGAAAACAAACGAATGTGAAATTTTTTCCAAGGAAAATGCTGCCTTGAAGTGAGAAATGGAATCCACCATGATGAGAATGACCAAGTAGCTTGAGGATAGGAAGAAGAATGAAGAAAATCTTGCACAGTCCTTAAAAGAAAAGTTTGAAAAATGCTGCTGACTAGATAATGAATTGGAGCAATCCAAGAACAATGAAGAAATGATTGAAAAGCAACTTGATGATCTAAAAGATGAACTCGCTGCTACAAATGAGTATAAGGAGAAGTTCAAAGCAAGCTCAGCCAAACTTGATGAACTAATCAAGGGATAGAGGACTGATGGTGACAGATGAGGTCTTGGATATGAAGAAGGAGAAAGCTCTGGATCTGGACAAAGGAGGTTTGGACAAGGAAAATTTAGACAAGGAAATAAGATGAATGGACCCAGAAGAAATCCGGTAAGGCAACCTAATGCTCAAAGATTTAATGGCTATTTTTATGCCTGCAAAAAATTTGGTCATATGGCTTTTTAGTGTAGGAGTAGGGTAAGCACAAGTAAACAATCATTCTCAGGTCAATATTTTAATTGTTATAAATATGGTCATAAGTCAAGAGAATGCATAACTGAGATTCATAAATTTCAAAGAAATTTCAGATGCTATGCATGCAATAGATTTGGACATATTGCTAACCAATGCAGATCAAGACAAAGTCAGTGGAACAGTTGGCTTGGACATAGAAGTGTTGTGTGCTATAGTTACAACAAATTTGGTCACACTTCTAGATTTTGTTGGAACAGAAGAGGTCTGGTAAAAAAAAACATCCAACCAAATGTTAAAGGAAAAGGGAAAGTCACTACTGATGAGATCAAGAAGCAAATGTAGAAGAAATGGGTGAAGAAGAATCCCTCTGTAGAAGGAAATGGATCCACACCAGAAGCCACTTCTGGTAATACCTCAGGAAATTAATTTTAGGTCTCTGCCATAGGGGGAGCTGTCAAGAAAAATCCTAAATCCCCTACAAGTGATTAGTACTAGAATTCAGATGAGTTCAGTAGGAAATTTGATACTTCCCAGACATTGTGAATTGAATCTAAGGTGTTAGTGAGGATCCTCATAAGAATTATCTTCCCCGAAACATAAAGGACAAAAAACCGGCCGAGTTAGGGCAAGGGAATTTATTGCAAAAATAAGGAGTTAGGTTCGATGACAATAAAAGAATGGTTTCCACCCTCATTTGTCTCATTGCATTCAAGGAAAGAGGTTTGGAGAGCTTTGAAGTGGTCATTTCCAAATTGAGAGAGATTCAAGCATAGAGGAGAATCTGCGATCAAATTCTGTTTTGTCTCTGAAAGGTTTTTATTGCAAACCCTGTAAATTTGTGTGCTCGCAATTATGTCTACTCCTCTGTTAGTCAAAATTAAGGATAGGCCGCATCCAAAATTCAAATGACATCCATATAAGTCTGTAGATATAGAGCCCTTAGGTGCATTTTCATCGGTGCCGTACGAAGTTCTGCACATTCAAGATATTAGAGCATATGTGCATGCAAATATTGTAGATTTGGGAGTTCATAGTTATTGGAATTGAATTCTCATCACATAGTTCAGGAAGAATTCACTGTGAAACCATAATTCAAAACCCTAGAAGACAAGAAATTTGCACAATTCACAAAATTTCCTATATTTGAAGATGAGTGGGTTCGATATATACTAAGCCGTGTCCATGATGAGTGCATGTGGCTGGAAGTGCCATTCAAAATCTCCAAGGAAGCTATTTGTGCAGTTACAGGCTTAAATTCCACCAGCAAACTTCTAGTTTTGAAGTCTGTGAAGAATGATGAGGTTACTAGAGTGATTGGCTCGCATTGGGACAGAAGGGCAATGACAATAGACGATATTGCTGAAGTGGATGTAAAATTTGCATCTAAGGTTATAGGTTACAAGATTTACCATTCGAGCCAAGAGAATTCTGTATCCAGAACAACCATTTATGAAGCATATGAAATGATCAAACAAAATGCAGATTATGATCTATGTGAATTGCTTAGAAATCAACTATTGGAGAATCTGAGAAAAATCAAGAAGGACAAGAAGAATGTATTCAAGTTCAGAAATCTACTGATCTGTCTGTATTTTTACTTCTTGGGTGAAGTACTAGGAGTTGGTAAAGTTCAATGGCGTAATGACATGCCAGTAGCTGTTCAGATTTGGGATAAGTTATGTGGTCTTGGTGATCGACAGACCCGCAACACAATCCTGTGGGGACACTTTTAAAATTTTCAAAGCTTGATGCACACCAGAGAGAGAGTTCCTATTGCAATAATGGAGTAGTATAAAGACACTATATGCTTCATGATAGACATTGACCAGTGTCATATGGAAGCTGTTGATCCTAGAATAGTTTGGATCATGCCTATGGGTTATGAAGTAGATGAAAAAATTCTAAGGATGTATGCAAAACACCTACTAAATTCACTACTAGATCAGAGTGAAGAAAGGTTTGGTACTTATGCAGAGAAAAGCTTACAAGTTCATTCATAATTGAAAAAGCCCATGTCAATCAAAAAGGTAATAAAAGAGACAAAAGCTTTTGCAAAGAGTATGGGTCTTCCAGTAGAAAAAATGAAAGAAATTAGAAGGAAAAGAGATGAACTTGAAGCAGCTAAGAAGAAAGAAAAGGGAGAATTAGCTGGTCCAGGAACATCTTCTGTTAACACTAGATCTATGAGGAGTTCCTCTGTAGCACAGTCAAATCAAGCCGAAGCCTCTGAAAGAAGGAAGAAGAATAAAACCTCAAGAACTTACAAAGTTGTATCTGCATATGAAGAGGAAGAAACTGACTCAGAAGAAGTAGTAAGAGAGATAAAGGTTACTGGTACTCATGTTGTCAAACTAAGCAAGAGAAAACCTTTTGGAAAAGGTGAAGAAGCAAAGAAAAAGACCAAAGTTGACAAGCCCAGTATGTTTGTGGAGGAAGTTGAGAATGCAACAGTAAATGATGGAAATCTCATGCCACTTTGTGACCTGTAAGAGACTTTTGATGAGTCTGGTAAGAAGATTCTTGAAGAAGCTACAGTTAAGAACTTGAATGTTTTCAATAAAACTCTGGTTGAAATCATGTCTAGCTTGCCTACATGTCTGTATGATGCTTTGGAATCCAGGAGAGAGAGTTCCAAAACAAAGGAAGAAAATTTGAGGAAAAGAGTTCTTTCCGATTTGTGCCTTGAAATGACAATTGAAGAAATGGATTTATTTCTTCAAAAAGCTAAAAAGGAATTCAGAAGCAAGTCAAGAATAAATAAACTCATGATTGGTGACATTGATGCTGTTATCAATGGAACTAAGGTAATTTTGGAAGAATTTTTGTCAAAGGAAAAGATAAACATTGAGGAGATCAATACTAAACATGTTCAAGACAATGAGGAAGTGAATGTGAAGGTAAATGAATCAGAAGAAGGGAATGTGAATGAGGAGAACATGAATGAGTCTGATCCTCCAGTATTTGAGGATATTCTGACTTCTCCAAATGTTGAAAATTTAGAGACACTTGTGTTGACTAAGGTCCAAATTCAGGTGGTTGCTGAAGAAAAAGAAGTGCACACTGAAGAAACTGAAATGCCTAAAGTCATTCCTAAAGCTGAATCTAAGGTTGAAAAAGGAAAGCATCAAGAAATCAGAATAAAGGAGGTGAAGGAATCTCTATTGGAGCAACAAGATGAGTTAGATCATGAGTTGGATGAAAACTAAATTAACCTTTCCACCCTGTCTCTAATCCAGATGTTGAAAGTCACCAAAATTGCTCAAGCTAAAGCCAATGAGAGGATACTAAAATCTCACATTGAGGATAATGAACTGCTAAAACTTGCATTTGGAGTTGTACATAAATTGATGCCTACATATGTTATGGACCCATCAGGATCCTCCTCCAGTGAGTTGAAGAAGTTAATAAACTCTATAGATTCTCATTTTGAATATTTTGAGAAATAAGCTCTAGCTAAAGTGAAAAAGGAGTTCAAGGAGAAGAGAGTTGGTAGCCTAAAAGAATTGATTTCCAAAGACAAAGCTCTGTTGGGTACTTGCATAGAGAATATTCAAGGTGCTATATCTGAAGGAGGAAAAGTGTACAAGTCTTGCTTAGTCTTGTCAAAATTTACTGAAGCAAATGAGAAGCAGGTGAAAGACATTGAGCAATAGTTGGTTACTACTTCCAACACTTTTGACCCATTAGCCTGCAATGTTTGTCATCAAGAAAGTCAGGTAATGTATTTGCTCAATCAAATAAAGAATTTGAAGCATGAAAATGAGAGGATTATTAGTAGAGTATGTGAACTTAGGGGGCTAATAAGTCCAAAGATTGAGACAATGGTAAATTCTCTGAAAGAAGCTAAAGGTACTCTGACCGCTCCTTATCTGGTAAGTCTCGAAGCAACATAAACCTTGTCATATCTTCTCTGTGGTCATATTAGCATTTTGGAGAGTCTGAAAAGTGTGGGACTCAAACTTAAGTGGATTGAAGAATGTCTTTGCAGACGTCTTCAAATTTTTGTAAGTCTTCGGATATGTTTGTACAATTTTGCAATTTTGGATTCCCCAATTTTGTCATTGATGTCAAAGGGGGAGAGAGTGAAGTGAAAAATGCCTTGATATTCTTAGGGGGAGCAATATTTTGTATTTTGGCAGTGTGCTTATCAGTTTCAACACTTAGTTATTTTTCACTAAGTGTTTCCATCAATGCCAAAGGGGGAGATTGTTGGAATATGGCTTCTAGTGTTGTCATTGATAATCCCCATGGTCTGTAGTTCAGTATCTAGTCATACCAGCAGGTGAAGTGAAATACTGTGTATTACCGACAGATTACTTGAGGAATAGGGTATCCGGTCAGACAGCTTCACCGGATAATCATTTTATGCTATGGATCTTTGGAATTTCTTGTTGACCACATGGATCATCTTATCTTTGAGTTTTGTGGTGTTGCATTAGTTGCAGTACGAGTTTAGAGGTCTGGTAGGATATTTTTTGTTTATTTGTTTGTTATAGCCGACTCAGTGAATGTGGCATGATGTGGATGTGTTAAGTGAGATAATTTAAGATGTTTTTATGTTCAAATGATTAATTATGGGTCCTAACTATGGACTAGCCGACTTGTTTGGATACACATAAAATTGTTCATGATTTGGGTTGAAAAATTGCAAATATTCTTAAGTTTTATTGAGCTGAATTGTAGCGATTAAATCCTTAGTCGTGGATATATCTAGATGATCAATTACATCATTTTGTGTAATGAATAATGTGTATTGGGGGTATGTTGCGAATATCTAAGGAGTATTTGACCGATTTCATGCACAGTTTCACTTGCACATACAAATTTTGTGTGCTAACTTGAGTAGAGCAGAGTAGAAGTTCGATATTAGTCAAAAGGAAAGAAGTTTGTCATCAGAGCTTAACCAGAACTATAATCAAGCATTAGTATATGTTATCCAATTAGTTCATTTTCTTTTGGATCTATTCCAAAACTTTGTAAGGGAAGTGAGCCCATCCTCTTGAGCAGTGAGCTCTAGGCAGTGAGCCTGAATGCAAGTGCATTCCCATTTTGTAATATTTCTTTTGGGCATACTTAGAACTTATTGTGGATTGGCCATCCACCGTGGTTTTCCCCCCAACAAGGTTTCCACGTAAAAATCCTTGTGTTATGGTTATGTGGTTTATTTCTTTTTTTTTCTACATATTACTTTTGATTAAATTCTCTAAGTGGATTGAAGGTCAAAATAATAAAGTTAATTTTTTCAGAACACTGATTCACCCCCCCTCTCAATGTTGCTTGTTTCCAACACTAATCCCTTCAAGTTGATTAATTTTGAATTAATTAACTCTTAATCCTCATTACCCATTCTCTAGCTTTTGACTCAACCTTGGTCAAACTAAACCCATGGTCAACTAATGAAGTTGCACATGAAAATAATTTCTTTGAATTAACTAAATAGCCCATTTTCCTCACAAAGGCATATTCTTTGAGAATATTCCTACAATAACTCCACTTATTTGACTTTCTTTCCCAAATATTAATGCCTCTTATAGGGTCTTTAATAGCCACCTTTCTCTTACACAAGGCCTTAAATGACCTCTTACATTCCATCTTGTCCCTCTTACATCTCAACCACATTCATTCAATATTCTCTTACATACTCTTACACATCCACCTACATTCCTTAAGTCTACACATTCTCCAAAATGTTCTCCACATCCACCCCTTAGCCTTGTGAGAAGTGTCACAATCCTATTGGCTCCCCATTTAGTCCCACATTCACCAATTTCATCCATTCTTCAATCCTTCACTCCTATAGTAGAGGCCTCTTCTACTTGAAATGGATCCAACTTTATGCAATCTTGTTATAGGCACATTCATCACTCATGTTCATCACGTTTTAACTTGTTTCCATTATTACTTTGCATCAATCTCATACTTGGAATCTTGTCAAAGGGGTTGGGAAAGGGCTACTTTCCACATCAAAGTAGCACCAATCCCCCTATGGGATGGAGGTTTGGTTGATTTAGATTAGATTTACATGTTTATTTGCTTATATTACATACTTTATTTCATGTTTTCTTCTCTATGCTTGATCAACAATTTCATAGGGAGTGGTTTATTTGAGCTTTCTAACAATGGCTAATCTTGTGTGCTTTATCTATTGTTTGTTAGTGCAATTTTTTGTTCACATTCTGACACCCATCGTATAGATAACATGCCTTGTCTATGCTTCCACATTTTGAATACATTTCTTCATGAGAAGCTTTCCAAAACTGGAACTATTCAGATTCTTGCTTCATTTTATGTTGCAGTTGTACTCTATGTGTCTTAATTCATTGTATTTCTTCTTGTAGTCATTTTGCTGCTTCATCAATTTTTTGTTCTTACTTCAAAATTTGTGCTTGGTTTTCTTACCTTTTCTTGAGCTCAGATATCTGAGTCTCAAGTTCCTTCAACTTTTGAATATAATTTTCTTGCATCTTCTGTGTATGCTCATTAGATGTATTTTAAATACTTTCTAAGTTTGGCTTTCAATCGTTCCATTTCTTTCTATAGAGCCTACTTCTCTTCTTCGAAAGGATTTCCAATGTGGGTATCTCCATTGTTCAACTCTTTAGACTCCTTTTCACACATTTAAGGCATGCATTATCGATGCAACAAATCATAAGGCCAAAACAAAAAAGGTAAGACATTTACGCGTGCATCAAAGTAAATTTATTCATATCTTTTTTTTGTGTGTAATCATTGCATGCGTAGACAATTTCTTGATTAGATAGAAGCATATTTGAACATATCAAAACAATGGATTAGTTTACATCATCAAAATGTTGCCTAAGCACTTTCGTGTCAGCTTTGAAAGACATTTTAATCTTTGCTTCTTTCTGCTCTAGCCATTCATCTAGTTCTTGTAATTCCTTTCCCATCATATCTTGTAGCATACACTAGCTAATAGCATTTTCTTGAAAGTTTCTAATCCTTTTTAATGAAATATGACTTTACAGGTACACACATATTCACTGTATATCTTTTATTTGATCACGATGACAACTATTGCAAGTATTTTTAAAAGGAATTTTATTGTCTGGAAATTGATTGATCTCTTGTTTGCACTATCGTCATTTTGTCAAAGAGGAAGTGAGAAGTGAAGTGACAAAATAAATAAAAGGAAACAATGTCTGACTTCAATGGGAGGTATGACTTCAATGGTGAGAATTACAATGATTATCCCAAACAAGACTTGCCTATGGATGTGTAGAAAACAAAAGAAATCGACATTGATTGTGAAAGGACCTGGGTAGTGGAAGGATTAGTTTTTACTAGCAATTGGGTTTTGTAAGTTCAATTTGAATGTGATCTTGGGGTTAGTTCATTTGATTGTGGTTGTCATTTTAAAAATAGTTAAAGGTCTCTGTATTTAATATTGCTATTCAATCTTGATATTATTGTTTCTCTGCATTAATATTGCTGTATATGATTTGAGTGCTGACAATTTGAAGATTTTGTAGAAGAAAACAACAATTACTAAGAGGGGAAAATCATAAACGTTGGTAGATGACTGAATAATATTGTTGTTTTCTTTGAGTGTAGAATTAGCAAACTATTGAATAGCGAACTGTCACTTCTTAACATTTTTTTTTGAGTAATATGTTTTCTTAGATGTTTCTTGAATATATCGATATTTGATTTGTAGATTTGAATATGTTGATAATTGATTTGCATATTTCTTGAAGATGATGGTGTAGCAAGGCAGACAAATTAAAAAAAAATAACAAGTAGATTTGAGTTGGAGAATTGGGCATTGGACTTAAAAAAGCATTTTTAAATGCTCATTGTAATAGCCTAGAGCATCCATTGCTGCTTTCATTTTCTGTTTTAGGCCAACTAGCATTACTTTGGGCTTAAAATTAACCATTGACTTAAGCTTTTTGAGCTAGATTAAAATTAAACTTAGAAATTTACTATACATTGCTATGTGGGATAAAATTGAACAAGGAAAACTCACACTCATTTTGGTGCTTAAAATGAACTTACCTTTTCTTTGAGGGTTAAGATTAACAAGTGTTTTCCATGTCTTATGGTTTGAATTTTTGTCATTGAATGAATTTTCTCTTCTCTTGCGCCACTCGGTGATCTTGAGAATCAAAAGCATTCCATTGATATTTTGTATAAACACCCACATATTTTGATTTGGATCTAAAATAAACCCATACTAGTGTGAGGCAAAGGTGTTGTGTATGCTCTCTCCTTGCACTTCATGTGATCTAGGAGATCAAAAAACAAACATACTTGATTTTGTATACCTTTTAGAGGGCCTGCCACCCCGCTTCGAAAGGTGGGAACGACCCAAGTGGTAACGAAGCTAATGCTAAGCTACTTTCAAGTAGCTATATAAAAAATGTGTTTGTGATGAAATTCATAAGCAACAGGTGCGGATGTGTCATACCTACAAGTTCTACTGCAAGTTTCCACGTGACACATCAAAATCATTTCTTAGGAAGGGATTGGGAGGCCTCTTGATTGAAATAATATTGAGCTAATCTTGTTGTGTGTATGGATACCTTAAATGAAAGCCCTTACTAAGAGCCAATTGTTGTAGAAGCAAAAAAACCTTAATGCTTGTTGGTGTAGGAATGGTCATTTTGAAGCCGCCCCACATTCCACTATTCATTATAGAAACAAAAATTCCTTTGCATCTTCAGATCTTCGGGGTTTGAGATTTGGTGTGCCATGTAAGGGGGAGCCAGTGCCACCAAATATCTAGCTGTTCGCTTTGTCTTAGTGTTTGGGGAAATTTGTGTGGGGAATCAACAAGTAGTATCTCTTTAGCCTAGGGTTGTTGATTCCAAAACATTGAAACAAACATTTAACAATCACCAAAATTTCAAACCCTTTGCAAAAAGTGAATACCTTTGAAGAATCCAATTATTACTGCTTGTCCCTAAGGATCTCATCCTTAGAGGCTTCTAAATACTTGGGCTCATATCTCAATTTTCTCTCTTCAAAGTTAACCTAGGGAAATTATGGCCTTAGCTCTTTGATTTTCACATAATGGACCTTGCGGAATGAAAAGGAGCTTAGACATAGACATTTAGTTTGAAATTTAAGCAAGACAAGTTGATGTGGTAAAAAGAATTCATCAATCAAGATAAAATCATAATTGAACCCCACATATGTGTTTGTCTTCATGATTTCTCACAAGGTCAAAATTCCAAAACAAAGGTCCACATTCTGTCACTTCAAAATTAGGCGTCCTAGTCAAAAGTCCATCAAGAAACATCTTGGTAACAATTTTTTATAGATGCATTTCCATGAGGGATAATCTAGACTTGTATATCCAATATGAGACCCTCATTTAAGTTATTGATCTTGAGTGATTTATAGGGTAAAGCATGTTCTTCAACACATTGGTCTTGTAAAAAAAGTAAATCTAGGTTCATCTAGGGTCAAAACAAACAACTTCATCCATCCTCAAAACATTTATCAAAATTCATCTCACAAACAAACCTTCTAGAACTTTGGAAACATCCTTATGCTAGACTTTTGGTAAATCCTTAGATCAAAATCAAAATCATCTTGTTTAGTTAGGTGTGTGGGAATGAATCCTTTCTCACACACTTAGTTAAATTAGCACCCTTTTATGGACAATTTCATCCTAAGATCACATCTAACATCTTGGGATCTACGAGTTCATCATCCAAATAAAACCAATCAAAATCAAAAATCCTAAAGTCTAGTATTTATCCAAAGTTCTTAAAGGTTCTGACATCCATGTCACCCATCATCATTCATCCTTCACATCATCATCATTTGATCCTAAAACACATCCTAGATTTTTTTTTTGTACCTAAAGTTTAGATCAACCAAAGGAATTAAAGGTTCACCTCACATATTCCTAAAAGTTAAACCCAATTTTATGGTCCAAACAAGGTCACAACACAAGAATATCATGGAGAAAAACAAAGAAACATCAACCACAAATGATTTGAGTAAAAATTTTTTTGACACTAGGGCATCTACTGACCCTCCAACCAATCCCCCTCAACTACAACAAAATCTTCAAGAGGGAGTTACCATGTGGAGGATATCACAAACAATTACAAAGAGATGTACCAAGATGAAATACTTGAATTAGTGCAAAATATCAAAACCCACAAACTTTTCAACATGGTTATGAAACTAAATCCCACCCAATACATGTTGGCATTGGAAAAAGAAGGAGCTAAACTCCCTGCTGATTTTGATGTAAGTACCATTATGGAGCAAGCTTTAGAAAACATCCCACAAGTATCATTCAAACCCTCATTCCCAAGCATAATCCAACCTATCTCTCAACCGTCATCATCTCATGCACCAAGTCAACCCATGATCACCAAGGGAAGCTCATTACTTCAAGCTCTTCAAGAACACCCACTCGTCAATAGTCAAAATTTAGAGGCTAACACAATATTGGGTATGCCAAACATAGTCCCACAAGACCCCCAACAACCATCTGTACCACTTGTCTTCCATGATACAAATAATTCATCCAATTTTCATGCCACACCCACTTATGACCTTGCTACACAAGGTTATACCCCCAACATCTCACAAGGACAAGTGGATTTATTTAGACAAGTGGGTACCTTCAATGTTTTATCTTCATTTCCACAAGGGAACACATCACAAATTTACCCACCATTCCCTACCTTTACATCATCATCTACACCAATTCAAGTTATAGGCAAAATACCTTCATTGAACACATCAATCCAAAATCAACCAAATCAAGTGAACCCACCAGACACAAATTTAATCAACACATCTATCATACCAAATCCTCTAAACATGACACTGATATCACAACACCAAGTGGCATCATCCCAAATATCTCAACAACCAATCACATCATCTACAACACCTCAAACATCCCAAAATCTAGTCTCACAAGGACTAAGCATATAAACTAATCTGAATTCACCATCTACCACTCAACCCATCGTCATAACTCAACAAACACCTCAAAAAACACCCCAACAACCTCTTGTCACATCATCTCACACCATCCCTCAAAATCCTCCACCTCCACCTTTGAATCCCAATGTTGCAAGTCAGTATAAAATCACATTACAAGTAGCGCAACAAGCTTACCAAAAGGAATTGAAAAAATTACAATCCCAACAAGCTCAAGCTCAAGCCCAAGCACAGTGCAATCACAAGCACAAGCACAAGCGTAAGCACAAGAACAAGCACAAGCACAAGCACAAGTGCAAGCACAAGTGCAAGCACAATCTTTGCTACAACAACAAAAAGCCACACAATAGGCACAATAATAGGCTCAAGCTCAATACCAAGCACAACAAGCACAAGCGCAAGCCTTGTTACAACAACAAGCTGATCAACAAGCTTTACAACAACACCACATGCAACAACAAGCATTGATAGCACAACAACAACAAATAGCACAACATCAGGACCAACAACATGCACTATTGGCACAACAAAAGCAACAACAACAACAACAAGCCCAACAACAAGCATTGTTGGCATAAGAACAATAGAAGGCATACCAACAAGCATTGCTCACACAACAAAACTTCCAGCAGCCCTTCACAAACACATAGCAAAAAACCTTGAACCTTAACATGCATGAAACACAAGCCACCCTGTCATTTACCCAATAAACCATACCATCCCACAACACATACATTCCGCCACCTAATCCACAAACCGATCTTTCCACACAGGTCAAATTTCTCTTGTAGCAAATACAGGACATTCAATCTGGAAAAGAAAAAAAATCATACACCGAACAAGATTTGTGCCCCTATCCATTTGATAGGAATACTTCTATGGGTCCATTTCCACCAGGATTTGACATACCAAAATTTGATAAATACTGACGAAAAGGAAATCCTGAGGATCATATCCGAGAGTTTCATGTACATTGCATTGAAGTAGCTTATGATGATTCCTATCTAATGAGACTCTTCCCCCGAAGTTTGGATTGACCTGCAATGGAATGGTTCTCTCACTTACCTCCTAAAATAAAAAAGTTCCAAGAAGTTGTAGACCTATTCATAGAGAACTACTCATTTAACCTAGACATGGATGTAATCATGGAGGATCTATCCAACCTCAAACAAGCTAAGGGAGAGACATTTGCGGCTTTCTTACAATGATGGAGATCCTGAGCCAAGAAAAGAAAATGGTCCATGCCAAAAGAACAAAAAATTTGAACCATCATCTCTAACCTCAAAGGGGATTTATCCTTCCATCTGAAAATGAAATACATCACGACATATGACCAACTGATCCCCAAGGCTCTCAACATCGAAAGGGCCCTCATGACACAAGGGCACACACCCATATATCAAGACAATAAACCATCAACTAGCTACAATGATAAACCTTGCACTTGGGATAAAAATAAAAATGTTACCAAAAGTGGTGTTGTTGATGTAAAAGTTGTTATTAGCGATCTAAGGCAAAACATGCAACAAGAAACATACCCACAACATAACACTCATCAACCACAAATCAACACACAACAACCCATCTACCAAAACACACCGCAAACAAACCCATCACAAGAACAACCGAATCAACAATGTGAATACTCAAGGAGGACCACCCCCAAAGGAATAAATATCCACCAAAAAAAAGTATACACCATTAGGGGAACCCATTGAATCTGTCATGCAACAACTAGTGCAAGAAAACCTCATCACACTCCCTATTTATGAAAATTACCAAGAGCCTCAAGTTAAACTGCCCTGGTATAACGAGAAGCACCTTTGTGATTTTCACAAAATCAAGGGACACACAACAACTAGTTGTATGAGACTCAAAAATCTTATCCAAGACCTCATCAACGATGAAGTCATAACCATTGAACAACTGGTAGGAAACCAAGATCTCAAGATATACATGAACCCAATGCCAAATCACAAAAAAGGAAAAGGGAAGAATTGCACCAATGTAAACCATGTCTATGACCATGTTGTAGCATCATTATATGACTTTCTAACGGTCATCAACATCATAGGGCTTAGAGAAGAGGGTGGAGTCACCACACGTAGCGACAAGATCTCTATCTCGGGACCATCTCCACACCCTAGGGCACCACCTGCCAATTCAAAATCTAACCCTAGTGGCTATAGCATCTTAGAACAACTGAAAAAGACCCCCACCCAAATCTCCATGATTGAGTTGCTTAAAATATTTCATGCACATAGGGATATTCTAAAGAAGGCCTTGTCTGTGTCCTTCGTTCCCACAGACATTGGTACAAACCAATTTTAAGCTATGGTTGGACACATCACTATGCCACATATTCTTACATTTTCTGAGCATGACCTCTGACGCAACCATCACATAACTACATGCTCCATCTTTAGGTATTGGTCCATAAGAACAGAGTCAAAAGAGTATTGGTGGATGGGGTGCAGGTTCAAATATTTGTACCTTGCAGCTAGTCAAAAATCTAGGATTTTCTGAGGATGTTATTAAAAAAGGAAAAGGTATCACCATTAGGGCCTACAATGATCAAGAACGGGTGTCCCAAAGCACCATCCAAATCCCCATTCAAGTGGGGTTGGCAATCATGGAAACCACCTGCCAAGTCCTTGACCTTGAGCTTCCATATAATATTCTCTTAGGGCATCCATGGATCCATGGGATGCAAGCAGTCATCTAATTTTCACCAATGTGTAAAATTCCCATATCAAAATTAAGAAGTTACAATCCATGGCGACCCTGAACCCTTCTATTACTGCAAGAATTTAGAAGCCAAATATTACAAAATCCCCCAAAGTTCCTACAAATGATTAGGGACCCAAATCATCTTATGTTGACCCATCCGCTTTGGCCTCCACTTCTGAGACAAAGAAACCTATCATCCAAAACATCCCAGATATCAAAGCCGTAATAAGAGACAATGGTTGTGGGGACTATAACTTGCAAAAGGGCGCATATTTGTTAGGAGAGTTACCTCAATCTCCTAAATCTCATGGAAGACCGCAACCTAGTGACGATGCATCCTTGACATTCACAACATCTCCTACCACTTTCAAAAAGTGGGGGGATTTGAGCAAAGAGGTTGTAAATGAAGAAGACATACCAGACTTCCTATATCAAGATAATAATCCCTCACCTATTCTTCCAATGGATGAGGACAACAAGGGTCTACAGTTAATGATTGGATGGGGCTACAATAAGAATGAAAAGCTAGGGTAAAATGATAACGGCTTATTAGAACCCATTATTTTTGAGAAGCACCCTAAAAATCTTGGCCTTGGATGTACACCTATAAAGTAAACCATACTTGGAAAAGGTGTTCCTATTAAAACGGCCAAAGC
This sequence comes from Sequoia sempervirens, assembly GCA_007258455.2. Taxonomy (NCBI): domain Eukaryota; kingdom Viridiplantae; phylum Streptophyta; class Pinopsida; order Cupressales; family Cupressaceae; genus Sequoia; species Sequoia sempervirens. Next base: position 34,153 of record VDFB02360960.1, read on the forward strand.
TTCCTCTTCAATCCATGTCTCACTTACTAGTCCCTTTGAGGATCCCATCTCTGACCCACCCATGCTATTTGAGGATTCCTCCCTTTTCATGATCATCTCCATGTCATTCGAGTCAAGTAACCAAGTCACTGAGCTAAAGCTTGTTTACCCCCAACTCATCAACTGTGACCAATGAGGACCACTGATCTTAGATACATTCAAAAATGATGAGGCTCTCTCAAAATTTATGGGACTAAGGGATAATCTACCATATGGAGATCACAAAGCATGGTTCAATATTGAGTTGGATACACATGCATACTATGGGGAAATGATTGAATCTCTTAGTTGCAAAATTGAAAATCTAAGAGTAACATCTTGATCTTTAAGTGAAAACCACATTGTGGCACTTTCTGATCCCAAAATAGTAAAAATAAAGGACGTATCTAATGGTGAGAACCTTTTTGAGGTGCCAAAGGATGAGGGATTTGATCTTCCCCTTAGTGTCATTCATTAAGAAAGATCAACAGTCCTTGCAGAGAAGTGCAACCCTGTGAATTTGGGAACTGGAGAGACCTCGTACATCACTTTCTACGCCGAGTCACTTTTGATTGAGGATCAAGAAAATATAGCAGCATTTCTAAAGGAAAGGAAAGTGAAATTTGTGTGAACATATGCAAACATGCCAAGCCTTGATCCAAAAGTAGTGGTCCATCATCTAGCAATGTATCATGAGGAAAAACCTATGAGACAAAAATTGAGAAAGATGCATCCGAAAATTGCCTTATTGGTCAAACTTGAGCTACATAAATCCCTCGACGCTGGATTCATCCAACCCATTGATTATCTATAATGGGTTTCTAACCTTGTACCTATTTCCAAGCCCACTGGGGGCATCCGATTTTTCACAGACTTTAGAGACCTAAATAAAGCATGTCCTAAGGATGATTTCCCCTCCCCAACATAGATATGATTGTAGATCTGACATCGGGGCATGAAATGCTATCATTAATGGATGGATTTTTAAGGATACAACCAGATTATGATTGTAATGTACGAACAACATAAGATAGTCTTCACTTGTCCGTGGGGTACCTACTATTGGAATATGATGCCATTCGGGCTAAAGAACGCTGAAGCTACATATCAATGAGCTATGACCTTGATATTTCATGAAATGATCCACAAATATTTAGAGGACTATGTGGATGACATACTAGCCAAATCGAGGAAAATGTCAAGACCATATATCGACATTGGGCCCAATCTTTGACAAATTGGAAGAATATAAGGTACGATTGAATCCCAAGAAATTTATCTTTGGCATAACTTTAGGAAAGCTCTTGGGATATATTGTGTCGATGAGAGGAATCGAAATAGATCCAACAAAAGTCAAGGAAATCTTAGACATGAAGGCTCCACGGACACTAAAACAGCTGAGAGGTCTACAAGGAAGGCTTCAGTCAATTAGAAGATTCATAGCACAATTGGTTGATAAAACCATCCCCTATTCTCACCTAATCCACAAGGGGGTAACCTACAAGTGGGATGAGAAATGAGATAAGGAATTTAATCAAATCAATACTTGCTAACACCACCAGTCCTCATGCCACCAATCCAGAACAAACTATTAATCCTTTACATTTTAGTTGTGGCAGCAACTCTTGGTGCTCTTCTAGCTCAGCATGATGAAACAGGGAAAGAGAGATCTATCTACTACATCAATAGAACCTTGGTGGGACATGAGCTAAACTATACATTCATTGAGAAGGCTTGTCTTGCGGTAGTGTTTGCCTCACAAAAATTCAGGCACTATATGCTAGCTCATCAGATTAAGCTCATCGCAAAGATTGATCCCCTCAAGTATCTCTTATCCAAAGCAACTCTAACAGGATGACCAAGTGGGTGATGATATTGATAGATTATGACATTGAGTATGTGGAACGGAAATCTATCAAAGGATAAGCAATTGCAGATCAATTGGCTGAAGCTCCCATATATGCAAAAAATCCACTGGTATCAAAGTTTCCAGATGAGTCAATCTTCAACTTGAATGTTGCAGACCATTGGAAGGTATACTTTGACAGATCATATACACAACATGGGTCAGGAGCAGGAATCCTCTTCATCACACCACAAGGGGATTATATCCTGAAATCATACAGGTTGTCTTTCCCTTGCACCAACAACATTGCGGAGTGCGAAGCTCTTATCATAGGACTTTGAATAGTGGTACAATGGTAGATCATGGCATTGAAGGTCTCTGGGGATTCACAACTGATTATCAATCAAGTCAATGATGAATATCAAACTAAGGATGAAAAACTTACCTCGTACAAAAATATGGTGGAGGATCTCAAGGAGTTCTTCATCGACATAACATTTGAGAAAATACCAAGGGTAAATAACAAAGAAGCTAATGGGATATGATTGGATCATTGCTAGATATCCCAAGGAACACCCACAAACATGAATTCCTTGTAGAGTAGCTTCTCGTACCAACTTTCGAGGTACCAAAATCTAAGTTCGTGTGTGAAATTGTTGGTCCCGATGATCCTTGGTACCATGATATATTCACTTACTTAAAAATAGGAGTCCTCCCCACTGACATTACCCTGAATCTCAAGAAAACCTTCATTAAAAAGTCATCCCGCTTCATCATCTTAGGCGACACCCTCTACTGTAGGAGTATCAAGGAAACATATTATGATGCCTTAATCCTAAGGAAGCTTTGATTGCCTTAACAGAGGTACACAATGACATTTGTGGTTCACACTCAAGTGGTATGACCCTTGCCAAGAAACTTCTGAGGACTAGGTACTACTGGCCTACTATGGAGAAAGCAGCTCACGACTATGTCCAAAAACATATGCAATGCCAACAGCATGGGGACCTCATCCATACACCAGCTCAGAAGCTCCAACCAATCATAACACCTTGGCCCTTTTCACAGTGGGGGCTCGATCTCATAGGGAAAATAACACTTACCTCATTCAATGGCCACAAGTTCATCATTACCACCACAGAGTACTTCACAAAGTGGGTAGAGGCCATATCGATGACCTATCTCACAAGGAAGCAGATTTCTAAATTCATCTTGAATTACCTCATTTTTTTGTTACAGTGTTCCACAAGCCCTTATCTCTTATAATAGAACACCCTTCAAAAACCAAGATGTTCATGAGCTATGCCAAATATTTAATATCCAACATCACTTCTCCACCTTGCATTACCCCTAGGGTAACGACCAAGTTGAGGCCATGAATAAAACCATTATGAAAATCCTTAAAAAGATAATTAGTGAAGTTGGTCATGATTAGCACTTACAGTTAAACCCCGCCCTATGGGCCTACTAAACCAACATCCACACACCTATAGGTACAACACCATACTCCCTTGTGTATGGACTAGAGCCATTCTTCCCATTGAGGTTGAGCTCCATCCGAGGATATCATTGCAGAATATTATCACGATGAGAAGTATTGGTTGTCTCGATTGAATGAGATGGAATTACTTGGATGAGCGACACATGGATGCTTTTGAACCATTTACAAGTTTATCAAAACCATCTCAAAAGGAGCTATAATAAGAAGATCAAGAGTCGGTCCTTCTAGGTGGAGAGAGCTCGTTCTAAAGGAAATTAGAAGAATGTCTAAAATCTAGACAACAAGGGAAAAGTTGAATTGGCCCGGTTGGGACCTTTGTCATCGACAAGTTATAAATGGGGAGCATATCAACTATCCACACCCGAAGGTGAGCCTTTGTAGGATCCCATCAATAGCTCCCATCTCAAAAAAATTTATGCTTAAGCTTGCAAGGTATAAATCCAAAAATACAAAAAAATTAAAATATATCAAAATTAAAAAAAATAGAAAAAAAAGATTGAAAATAGTAAAGAAAAAAAATTGTCCTCCAATGAAAACCACTTCGGTGGTGCTTTGGGCAAGTACCCTGGGGAAAACCTGGCAATCAGGTGCCTTGTGTAAATAAAGCACTCTCCATCCACCATCGTTTCTTTGGCTTGTTCCACATCACTTTCCATCGCATTCACTCGACAATTCTTCAATCACCCATCCACGTCCGCATCATAGCTTGATCATGTTTTGGTATCGTGTTCCCTTTTACTACTACTTGGCATATTCCTAAGGTTGGTTTGTTTTTCCTATATCGAGGTAGTTTATCGCATCACACTCGGCGCATTTTCTTATACCTACATTGGATTGGATTTGTGTATATCCTTGAAATCTTCCATAACATCGAAAAATCCAAAAACATTCATAAAACCAAAAAATCCAAAAACATCCAAAACATGTCAAAAATCCAAAAACAAGTCAAAAACAGAAAAAATCAAAAACATAGTCGTCATGTCAAACTGCGTTGTCTCTAAGCTTGAACATAGATAAGGCTAATCATTGATCGGCCCCTGGGACATTAGGTCAGTCCTTAGGAGTCCGTCATAATAAACTGGCAGTCCAATTGTTCATATCTCATCAATAAACGAGTCTGTGTCTGTCATGTCCCTGAAATTTTTGCACTAAGATAAAGCATAGAAATAAAAATAAATTAATAAATAAAATAAATGACAATATCAATATCAAAAATATAAAAATAAATATTAACAATTTAATATTATTATAATTGTAATTATTATAATATAATAATATAAATATTAAATAAATAATATATAAATATTAAACTAATATAAAATAAATTTATCAACAATAAAATCAATTTATAAATATAAAGTAGAATAAGAAATATATATAATATATTAATATAAAAATAACCTAAAATAATTGAGGGATCCTAATAAATACAATTCCCTTAAAATAGTGATTATGCTTCAATGATAATGCAGTGATCCCAGATTAAAAGGCATCAAACTAAGGAAAATCATATAGTTATAAAGATAAACTATATCATATGCAGCAATAAAAAGTATATTAAGTTAGCAAATAAAGGTTTGAAAAGTAGCAGACTTTATTTAAGGCAACAAACTTAGTTTAAGGCAGCGATGAATATTAACCAAAGAAGTTTGAAAGCAACGATCAAGGAAGAGGTGCATCCCTTGTAAAGGATGCAAGGAAAATAAAAAGGTGTGACTCTTCATCTCACTTTGAGGGTTATATAGGGAGGAGTGCATCATTTGGTAAAGATATAGGAAAAATCAATTAGAAATCTTCATAAAGCAACATATTGGAAATGAAATAAATTATGAGAGATATATTTGGGAAGTAAGTTTAATCTAATATATATACATACACACGCACACATACATAAAGTGAATATTGGAATATTGAAATTAATTAGAAATAATTATATATATAATTAAATGAAATATATATATATATACATATATTATATATGATCATTGCAATAATGATGCTTGCAGCAATTATTGAGCCTTATAAGTAATTATAATTCTTTTATGTAAATGAATAGATTGTATATATATTTATGATCAATCAAAAGTAAGGTTAAAGGGAGCAAGTTAGGAGGATGTTGTTTACGAGCCTCCCATGCTAAGCATGCCACTCTGAGGGTGGAATTGTCTTGGTCAGACGTTCTTGTCGCTTGGGGCCAAGAGGTTGGTTGTCTTGGTCGAACACTCGTGCTCTTGGGCTTAGATGGTGGTGGATCCCTAAAAATTTTCATGGTCCTATTGGTTTCTTGGTCACATTTGATTGCTTGTATCTTGTTGCCACCTAGGGTCTAG
>VDFB02360960.1:39947-147620 GCA_007258455.2 Sequoia sempervirens
CTCAAACACGAAACACCTTAAACAATTATGCCTTGAAGATCTGCAACACACTACAATCACCCTGTCGGCCATGATCATGAAAAACATGAACTCACAAAAGAAAATCACCAATAGCGAACACAATGATCAATGCAGACCAACAACACAGATAGAGCACGATATAGAAACATCCAAAAGCATCATGAATCACCATAGAAGCATCCACAACAAATCAAATTACTAGAATCACATCATCTTCTTTTAGGAACACCAACTAAAGCAACATAACAATTGTCAGAACACAAATATTCATAACTCAATCAAATCTTCATGCAAACCTTTGAAACTTCATGTGGATAAACTAGATATACTTGTCAATAAACCTTTTAATCCACAACCTCTTATCATCAATATATTAGGCTAGCCACCATCTTTGAACTTCAACGCACCAGCGATGACACGTATTTATTACAATTTTTCTTAATATCCCTTGACATATATAGCCTTAAAATTACATTTAATGCCAATAGTGTTGACATCAATGAAACCACAAATCGGGGAATATCCAGGTTTTCATCTAATGGCATACATTTATTTTGATGTCGTTGGGTCATTGATGTGAACTTGAACCTTCCATCAATGGCCAGAGAGAGAATAATTCTGGCCTGAAAAGGAAAACAAAGAGATATGATGAGTTGCAACAGAGAGCCGCAACACTTTATTAATACCTAAGAAATTGACGACGATAGTGAAAACACAATGATGATATTGAATTTTGATTTTGGGGTTTTCATTTGATGATAAGACAAAAATTTGTTAATAGTATAATGATGAGACAAAAATTTAGTACAAAATATTAAATAATCTATTAATTAATATTGCATTGACTTTTTAATTGGTGTTTTTTTTTAAAATCTAATTTTTAGAGGTGCAGATGATGGATTACATTCACACATTTTGAACTTTTTTAGAATTTTTTTGATATATTTAGTTTGTGATACATAAATATAACATTTTTAAGTTGTCAAAAAAATTATATCAAGAAAAAATCCACACGCTTAATGAATTTATTTGGCTTCAATATTAATGATAACATGATCATCAATATAAAAAACTACTATCACAATGTTATCAACATTAATTTTTATATAGATATTTGAATAAGAACATCTCCTTACTTTATATATTTAACTTAATGAAATTTGGTTGCCTTGGGAAACTTCACTAAATTTTATTCCCTTAAGCCATAATTTTGTCCTAAGACCTTAATTCATAGATCCCCTTAAGCCATCCTACGAGGACCTCTTAAGCCATCATAATTTCTCCTAATTTAATGTATTTTTTAATGAGATTTTACATCACATTAACAATTTTTTTTTTTCATTTGTAACATGCCTTAGACATAAATGAGTCTTAGGGATTTTTTCATTTGTATTCAACTAGGTCATTTATATTGAAAGGTTTAAGGGGATTAAACCCTAAACCCTAAACCCTAAATCCTAAAGCCATCATTTTTTCCTAGGAAAGTTAAGCCATAGATCCCTTTAAAACTAAATTATTATGACCCCTTAAGCCACCATATGTTATTAATTACCTTCTAAATGTACACTTTAAAAAATAGTAAATATTTAACTTAATGAAATTTGGTTGCCTGGGGAAATTTCACCAAATTTTATCCCCTTAAGCTATCCTATTACAACCCCTTAAGCCATCATAATTTCTCCTAATAAATTAATGTAATTTTTAATGAGATTTCACATTACATTAACAATTATTTGTTTTTTCATTTACATGCCTTAGACATAAATGAGCTTTTTGTGTATGTTTTAAGTTTATTTTTTAGTATGTGCATGTATTAAAATTACATAGTTAGATCTTAAATTTTAAAAAATTTATGTACATGGTCAAGTTGAATGATATATGTATGTATTGTACATCCTATTTCTATTTGAAACATGTATCTTAAATTTTGAAATTTGTATGTACATGCTCAAATTGAATGGTTTATTTCTAATTTTATGTATATGTATGTATCCTATTTAAAAAAAATCATGTACGTTTAAAATTTAACTATTTCTTGTAATTTTGTACTTGTTTGTTAATTTTGTATAATTTAATGTAGGTTCACTTATATAGATCATGGATCAATTCAATATTGATGATATCCTTAATCCACCTCCTTAGCCCCCTCCACCTCCACCCCCTCCACCTCCACCTCCCCCTCCACCCCCTCCACCTCATAACATCCCACCTCCATCACCTAGATCTGATGAGGCTCACTTGTGAGCACAGATCGGTGACAATGTTAGATCCATTCAAGATCCAATCAATGCTATTTAAGCATTGATTCCACCACACTTGAGGTTTTTTGCATCTACGATGTAAATTGTTGTTGATGTCATTAGGTCCATTGGTGTGGACCTAGATAGGAATAGACGATGGCACGAGGAAAGGAGACAATTTTATTCAAATGGTCTCTCCTACAAAAACATTTTGGACCTAAAATTAATAAAATCCCATCTTGCACCTTATTTTTTCAACCCTATCACTAACCTACCCATTCCTACAAATAAACCTAGAATATTGATGAGGTAGTGCAAAAATCCATAAATGTCTGCCAATTTTTGGGAGCGATGGTGGATGGTCTTTGACCGTCCACAACATGCTAATTTGGAGTCCCCTTTATAATTTTTGAGGAAATTATATACAATTTTTTTTTAGGGAAAAAGCCCAATTATTTTGATTTTAAATCATTCAAGGTGTTGGTGGCAGTATGCCACAATAGAGGTTAGGGGCACGGGTTGATCCCTAATGCCCCATGCATGCCCAACCTCTTGTAGATCCTCATTCTCTTTCCATTCCTACACCTATGCATCATCGTGTAGTGGTATCCACATTAGGATCTTTGAGTATGCTTGCAGTCAACCTCGATGAGCAAACTTTTACAATGTCGACTGGGGCTAGAGACCATGACCATGAAGGAGCATTGTATGGAGCTGGTCCTAGTACTAATCCGCAAGTGTTGATGCCCATGTATGTACCAATTTTCATCAGGTATGCTATGGACCTGATCAGGCTACACCAAGTTCGGGTGGACATGGAGATTCTAGTGGAAAATCTAGTGGCATCAGTTCATACGTTGATTTTCTTACTATAGAGCATCACCCTACAGGTATTTCGACATAGGCATAAATATGCATGTACATGTTAAATTTATAAGAATTTTTTAAGAACACATGTTTTTAATGAACATATATATCAAAAAACTATATAATTTTTCAACAATAAGATTGTTTGGTGTAGATGGTGACCACAGGGGTATCATCTACTCATTGAGTTTTTATGTCGACACTAGTGCAATTCGGCAACCCTTATGAGGTATTTTGATTAATTTTTAAATATATGAAATAATTTTTTAACTTGAATTTTTAATTTGTAATTAAATCATGAACATGTGTTTTAAATATTTATGTTGGTTTAAGGGAGTCAATCGACTTCCATGTCGGTTCCACTAAAGGGGTTGTCGAGTGCTCCTCCATTGTCGGGCGTCTCGCATGAGGTGCACGTACATGTATATTGTAAATTATTTAAAACTATACTTACATTTTTGTATTTTGAATTCATTATATATCAAACGTGCATGTACAAGTTTATATATTATAAGCATTATGTCTATGTATGTAGGTTAACACAACCATGAGAATGGGGACCAGACACACATTTGATGTGGCATCAATTCAGGAGACATCTGAATTTTAGGTTTTTAAAAAAAATTCTACACATGTGTGCACAATTTGTTGGTATTTTAAATAGATTTCAATTTAACCCTATTGGTACACTTGAATATATATATATATATATATCTTATACTATTAATCAAATAAAGAAATTTATTAGATTAATTCACTAATGTTCATCTAATTTAATTAAATCCCCTATGTCCTCTCATTTGTTTAAATAAATCTAATTATTAAAAAAATGTCATAAAAAACCCTAATTGTTGGCATATGGCTTCTAGTGTTGTCATTGATGGCAACTGAAGTCATCCCCATGGTTCACAATTCAGTATCTAGTCATACCGACAAGTGAAGTGAAATACTATGTATTACCGACAGATTACTTGAGGAACAGGGTATCCAGTCAGACAACTTCATCGGATCATCGTTTTGTGCTGTGGATATCTAGAATTGCCTGTTGAGCATGTGGATCATCTTATCTTTGAGTTTTGTGGTGTTGCATTAGTTGCAGTACGAGTTTAGAGGTCCGATAGGATATTTTTTGTTTATTTGTTTGTTATAGCTGACTCAATGAATGTGGCGTGATGTGGATGTGTTAAGTGAGATAATCTAAGATGTTTTTATCTTTAAATGATTAATTATGGGTCCTAACTATAGACTAGCTGACTTGTTTGGATACACATCAAATTGTTCATGATTTGGGCCGACAAATTGCAAATATTCTTAAGTTTTATTGAGTCGACTTGTAGCGATTAAATCCTTAGTCGCAAATATATCTAGATGATAGATTACATCATTTTGTGTAATGAAGAAGGTGTATTGGGGGTATCTTGCAAATATCTAAGGAGTATTTGAGTGATATCATGCACAGTTTCACTTGCGCATAAAGATTTTGTGTGCGAACTTGAGCAAAGTAGAGTAGAAGTTCAATATCAGTCAAAAGGATAGAAGTTCGTCATCAAAGCTTAACTAGAACTATAATCAAGCATTAGTAGATGCTATCCAATCAGTTCATTTTCTTTTGGATCTATTCCAAAAGTTTGTAAGGGAAATGAGCCCATCCTCTTGAGTAGGGAGCTCTAGGCAGTGAGCCTGAATGCAAGTGCATTCGCATTTTGTAATATTTCTTTTGGGTATACTCAGAACTTATTGTGGATTGGCCATCCACCATGGTTTTTCCCCTAATAGGGTTTCCACGTAAAAATCCTTGTGTTATGGTTGTGTGGTTTCTTGCTTTGTTTTTCTGCATATTACTTTTGATTAAATGTTCTAAGTGGATTGAAGGTCAGAATAATAAAGTTAATTTTTGCATAACACTGATTCACCCCCCCTCTCAGTGCTGCTTGTTTCCAACAATTGGTATCCGAGCACATTCCTCGAAAGAAGTCCAGTAGCTTGGGGAGATCTTGGAAAGTGTTCTCAATGGATACAAGCAATCTTCAACAACAACTTATGGTGGCCTTGGATGATCTTGACCAGTCAAAATCTGAGATCCGGGAATTGCAAGAAAATATTGAGAATGCAGAAAAGTTCATCCAGTCATTGAAAAACAAGATCAATGAATCAAGGGAGAAAAGAAAGGAACTATGTGGTCAGCTCAAATAGAAGAACAAAGGTATGGATGATGAACAACTTAGTCTGGCTCTGAAGGAGAAAACAAAAGAATGTGAATTTTTTTCCAAGGAAAATGTTGCCTTGAAGTGAGAAATGGAATCCACCATGATGAGAATGACCAAGGAGCTTGAGGACATGAAGAAGAATGAAGAAAAGATTGCACAGTCCTTAAAAGAAAAGTCTGAACAATGCAACCGACTAGATAATGAATTGGAGCAATCCAAGAACAATGAAGAAATGCTTGAAAAGCAACTTGATGATCTCAAAGATGAACTCATTGCTGCAAATGTGTATAAGGAGAAGTTCAAAGCAAGCTCAACCAAACTTGATGAACTAATCAAGGGACGAGGGAGGCTGATGAGTGACGGATAGGGAGTCTTGGATATGAAGAAGGGCGCTGGATACCACGGACAAAGGAGGTTTGGACAAGGGAAAATTTAGACAAAGGAAATAAGATGAATGGACCCGGAAATCCGGTAGAACAACCTAATGCTCAAGATTTAATGGCTGTTTATGCAAAATTTGAGGTCATATGGCTTTTAGTGTAGGGAATTAGGAGTAGCTTGCAGTAACAATCATTCGGGGTCAATATTTTAATTGTTATAAATATGAAAGGTCATAAGTCAAGAGAATGCATAAGCGAGATTCATAAATTTCAAAGAAATTTCAGATGCTATGCATGCAATAGATTTGGACATATTTCTAACCAATGCAAATCAAGACAAAGTTAGTGGAACAGTTGGCTTGGATAGAGAAGTGTTGTGTGCTATAATTACAACAAATTTGGTCACACTTCTAGATTTTGTTGGAACAAAAGAGGTCCAGTAAAACAAAACATCCAACTGGATGTTAAAGGAAAAGGGAAATTCACTACTGATGAGATCAAGAAGCAAATGCAGAAGAAATGGGTGAAGAAGAATCCCTTTGTAGAAGGAAATGGATCCACACTAGAAGCCACTTCTGGTAATACCTTAGGAAATTAATTTTAGGTCTCTGCCATAGGGGGAGCTATCAAGAAAAATCCTAAATCCCCTACAAGTGATTGGTACTAGAATTCAGATGAGTTCAGTAGGAAATTTGATACTTCCCAGACATTGTGAATTGAATCTAAGGTGTTAGTGAAGATCCTCATAAGAATTATTTTCCCCAAAACATAAAGGACAGAAAACTGGTCGAGTTAGGGCAAGGCCATTTATTGCAAAAATAAGGAGTTAGGTTCAAGGACAATAAAAGAATGGTTTCCACCCTCATTTGTCTCATTGCGTTCAAGGAAAGAGGTTTGGAGAGCTTTGAAGTGGTCATTTCCAAATTGAGAGAGATTCAAGCATAGAGGAGAATCTGCGATCAAATTCTGTTTCATCTCCGAAAGGTATTTATTGCAAAACCCAATAAATTTGTGTGCTCACAATTATGTCTACTCCTCTGTTAGTCAAAATTAAGGATAGGCCGCATCCAAAATTCAAATGGAATCTGTATAAGTCAGTAGATACAAATCCCTTAGGTGCATTTTCATCGGTGTCATACAAATTTATGCACATTCAAGATATTAGGGCATATGTGCATGCAAATATTGTAGATTTGGGTAGTTCACAGTTATTGGAATTGTATTCTCATCACATAGTTCAGGAAGACTTCACTGTGAAACCAAAATTCAAAACCCTAGAAGACAAGAAATTTGCACAATTCACAAAATTTCCTATATTTGAAGAAGATGAGTGGGTTCAATATATACTAAGCTATGTCCATGATGAGTTCATGTGGCTAGAAGTGCCATTCAAAATCTCCAAGGAAGCTATTTGTGTAGTTACAGGCTTAAATTCCACCAGCAGACTTCTAGTTTTGAAGTCTGTGAAGAATGATGAGGTTACTAGAGTGATTGGCTTGCATTAGGACAGAAGGGAAATGACAATAGACGATATTGCTGAAGTGGATGTAAAATTTGCATCTATGGTTATAGGTTACAAGATTTACCACTCGAGCCAGGAGAATTCTGTATCCAGAACAACCATTTATGTAGCATATGAAATGATCAAACAAAATGCAGATTATGATCTATGTGAATTGCTCAAAAATCAACTATTGGAGATACTGAGAAAAATCAAGAAGGATAGGAAGAATGTATTCAAGTTCAGAAACCTACTGATCTGTTTGTATTTTTACTTCTTGGGTGAAGTACCAGGAGTTGGTAAAGTTCAATGGCGTAATGACATGCCAGTAGCTTCTCAGATTTGGGATAAGTTATGTGGTCTTGGTGATCGACAAACCCGCAACACAATCATGTGGGGACACTTTAAAAAATTTCAAATCTTGATGCACACTAGAGAGAGAACTCCCACTGCAATAGTGGAGCAGTATAAAGACACTATATGCTTCATGATAGACATTGAACAGTGTCATATGGAAGCTACTGATCCTAGAATAGTTTGGATCATGCCTATGGGTTATGGGTTATGAAGTAGATGAAAATATTCTGAGGATGTATATAGAACACCTACTAAATTCACTACTAGATCAGTGAAGAAAGGTTTGGTACTTATGTAGAGAAAAGCTTACAAGTTCATTCAAAATTGAAAAAGCCCATGTCAATCAGAAAGGTAAGAAAAGAGACAAGCTTTTGTAGGGAGTATGGGTCTTCCAGTAGAAAAACTGAAAGAAATTAGAAGGAAAAGAAATGAAGTTGAAGTAGCTAAGAAGAAAGAAAAGGGAGAATTAGCTGGTCTAGGAACATCTTCTATTAACACTAGATCTACGAGGAGTCCCTCTGTAGCACAGTCAAATCAAGTCAAAACCTCTGGAAGAAGGAAGAAGAATAAAACCTCAAGAACTTACAAAGTTGTATCTGCATATGAAGAGGAAAAAACTAACTCAGAAGAAGTAGTAAGAGAGATAAAGGCTACCGGTACTCATGTTGTCAAACTGAGCAAGAGAAAACCTTCTGGGAAAGGTGAAGAAGCAAAGAAAAAGACCAAAGTTGACAAGCCCAGTATGTTTTTGGAGGAAGTTGAGAATGCAACAGTAAATGATGGAAATCTCATGCCACTCTGTGACCTATAAGAGACTTTTGATGAGTCCGGTAAGAAGATTCTTGAAGAAGCTATAGTTAAGCACTTGAATGTTTTCAATAAAACTCTAGTTGAAATCATGTTTGGCTTGCCTACATGCCTGTATGATGCTTTGGAATCTAGGAGAGAGAGAGTTCCAGAACAAAGGAAGAAAATTTGAGGAAAAGAGTTCTTGTCGATTTGTGCCCTAAAATGACAATTGAATAAATGGATTTATTTCTTCAAAAAGCTAAAAAGGAATTCAGAAGCAAGTCAAGAATAAATAAACTCATGATTGGTGACACTGATGCTGTTATCAGTGAAACTAAGGTAATTTTGGAAGAATTTTTGTCAAAGGAAAAGATAAACATTGAGGAGATCAATACTAAACATGTTCAAGACAATGGGGAAGTGAATGTGAAGGTAAATGAATCAAAAGAAGGGAATGTGAATGAGGAGAACATGAATGAGTCTGATCCTCCAGTATTTGAGGATATTCTGACTTCTCCAAATGTTGAAAATTTAGAGACACCTATGTTGACTAAGGTCCAAATTGAGGTGGTTTCTGAAGAAAAAGAAGTGCACACTGAAGAAACTGGAATGCCTAAAGTCATTCCTGAAGCTGAATCTAAGGTTGAAAAAGGAAAGCATCAAGAAATCAGAATAAAGGAGGTGAAGGAATCTCTGTTGGAGCAATAGGATGAGTTAGATCCTGAGTTGGATGAAAACTCAATTAACCTTTCCACCCTGTCTCCAATCCAAATGTTGAAAGTTTCCAAAATTTCTCAAGCTAAAGCCAATGAGAGGATACTGAAATCTCACATTGAGGATAATGAACTGCTAAAACTTGCATCTAGAGTTCCATAGAAATTGAAGCCTACATATGTTATGGATCCATCAGGCTCCTCTTCCAGTGAGTTGAAGAAGTTAATAAACTTTGTAGATTCTCATTTTGAATCTTTTGAGAAATCAACTCTAGCTAAAGTGAAAAAGGAGTTCAAGGAGAAGAGAGTTGGTAGCCTAAGAGAATTGATTGTCAAAGACAAAGCTCTATTGGGTACTTGCATAGAGAATATTCAAGGTGCTATATCTAAAGGAGGAAAATTGTACAAGTCCTGCTTAGTCTTGTCAAAATTTACTGAAGCAAATGAGAAGCAGGTGAAAGACATTGAGGAACAGTTGGTTACTACTTCCAACACTTTTGACCCATTAGCCCGCAGTGTTTGTCATCAAGAAAGTCAAGTAATGTCTTTGCTCAATCAAATAAAGAATCTGAAGCATGAAAATGAGAGGATTATTAGTAGAGTATGTGAACTCAGGCGACTAATAAGTCCAAAGATTGAGACAATGGTAAATGCTCTGAAAGAAGCTAAAGGTACTATGACCACTCTTGATCCGGTAAGTATCGAAGCAACATAAACCTTGTCATATCTTCTCTGTGGTCATATTACCATTTTGGAGAGTCTTAAAAGTGTGTGGGACTCAAACTTAAGTGGATTGAAGAATGTATTGCAGACGTCTTCAAATTTTTGTAAGTCTTTGGATATGTTTGTACAATTTTGCAATTTTGGATTCCCCAATTTTGTCATTGGTGTCAAAGGGGGAGAGAGTGAAGTGAAAAATTCCTTGATATTCTTAGGGGGAGCAATATTTTGTATTTTGGTAGTGTGCTTATCTGTTTCAAGACTTAGTCATTTTTCACTAAGTGTTTCCATCAATTCCAAAGGGGGAGATTGTTGGAATATGGCTTCTAGTGTTGTCATTGATGGAAACTGAAGTCATCCCCATGGTCTGCAGTTTAGTATCTAGTCATACCAGCAGGTGAAGTGAAATACTGTGTATTACCGATAGATTACTTGAGGAACAGGGTATCCGGTTAGACAACTTCACCGGATCATCATTTTGTGTTGTGGATCTCTGGAATTTCCTATTGAGCATGTGGATCATGTTATCTTTGAGTTTTGTGGTGTTGTATTAGTTGCAGTACAAGTTTAGAGGTCTGGTAGGATATTTTCTATTTATTTGTTTGTTATAGCTTACTCAGTGAATGTGGCATGATGTGGATGTGTTAAGTGAGATAATTTAAGATGTTTTTATGTTCAAATGATTAATTATGGGTCCTATGGGCTAGCTGACTTGTTTGGATACGCATCAAATTGTTCATGATTTGGGCTGACAAATTGCAAATATTCTTAAGTTTTATTGAGCCGACTTGTAGCGATTAAATCCTTAGTCGCAGATATATCTAGTGATCGATTACATCATTTTGTGTAATGAAGAAGGTGTATTGGGGGTATGTTGAAAATATCTAAGGAGTATTTAAGTGATATCATGCACAGTTTCACTTGTGCATACAGATTTTGTGTAAGAACTTGAGTAGAGCAGAGTAGAAGTTTGATATCAGTCAAAAGGAAAGAAGTTTGTCATTAGAGCTTAACCAAAACTATAATCAAGCATTAGTAGATGCTATCCAATTAGTTCATTTTCTTTTGGATCTATTCCAAAAATTTGTAAGGGCAATGAGCCCATCCTCTTGAGCAGTGAGCTCTAGGTAGTGAGCCTGAATGCAAGTGCATTCCCATTTTGTAATATTTCTTTTGGGTATACTTAGAACTTATTGTGGATTCACCATCCATCGTGGTTTTTCCCCTAACAGGGTTTCCACATAAAAATCCTTGTGTTATGGTTGTGTGGTTTCTTGCGTTGTTTTTCTGCATATTACTTTTGATTAAATGCTCTAAGTGGATTGAAGGTCAGAATAATAAATTTAATTTTTGCAGAACACTGATTCACCCCCCCTCTCAATGTTGCTTGTTTCCAACACTAATCCCTTCAAGTTGATTAATTCTGAATTAATTAACTCTTAATCCTCATTACCCATTCTCTAGCTTTTGACTCAACCTTGGTCAAACTAAACC
Source organism: Sequoia sempervirens (assembly GCA_007258455.2). NCBI lineage: Eukaryota > Viridiplantae > Streptophyta > Pinopsida > Cupressales > Cupressaceae > Sequoia > Sequoia sempervirens. Next base: position 51,237 of record VDFB02360960.1, read on the forward strand.
CATGGTCAACTAACCAAGTTGCACATGAAAATAATTTCTTCTAATTAACTAAATAGCCCATTTTCCTCACAAAGGCATATTCTTTAAGAATATTCCTACAATAACTCCACTTATTTGACTTTCTTGCCCAAATATTAATGCCTCTTATAGGGTCTTTAATAGCCACCTTTCTCTTACACAAGGCCTTAAATGACCTCTTACATTCCATCTTGTCCCTCTTACATCTCAACCACATTCATTCAATATTCTCTTACATCCTCTTACACATCCACCTACATTCTTTAAGTCTACACATTCTCCAAAATGTGCTCCACATCCATCCCTTAGCCTTGTGACAAGTTTCACAATCCTATTGGCTCCCCATTTAGTCCCACATTCACCAATTTCATCCATTCTTCAATCCTTCACTCCTATAGTAGAGGCCTCTTCTACTTGAAATGGACCCAACTTTATGCAATCTTATTATAGGCACATTCATCACTCATGTTCATCACATTTTAACTTGTTTCCATTATCATTTTGCATCAATCTTGTACTTGGAATCATATACATCTTGGAAGCTTGTCAAAGGGGTTGGGAAAGGGCTACTTTCCACATCAAAGTAGCACCAATCCCCCTATGGGATGGAGGTTTGGTTGATTTAGATTAGATTTACACGTTTATTTGCTTATATTACATACTTTATTTCATGTTTTCTTCTGTATGCTTGATCAACAATTTCATAGGGAGTGGTTTATTTGAGCTTTCTAACAATGGCTAATCTTGTGTGCTTTATCTATTGTTTGTTAGTGCAATTTTTTGTTCACATTTTGACACCCACCGTATAGATTACATGCATTGTCTATGCTTCCACATTTTGAATACATTTCTTCATGAGAAGCTTTCCAAAACTAGAACTATTCAGATTCTTGCTTCATTTTATGTTGTAGTTGTACTCTATGTGTCTTAATTCATTGTATTTATTCTTGTAGTCGTTTTGTTGCTTCATCACTTTTTTGTTTTTACTTCAAAATTTGCGCTTGGTTTTCTTACCTTTTCTTGAGCTCAGATATCTGAGTCTCAAGTTCCTTCAACTTTTGAATATAATTTTCTTGTATCTTATGTGTATGCTCATTAGATGTATTTGAAATACTTTCTAAGTTTGGCTTTCAATCATTCCATTTCTTTCTGTAGAGCCTACTTCTCTTCTTCGAAAGGATTTCCACTTTGGGTATCTCCATTGTTTAGCTCTTTAGACTCCTTTTCACACATTTAAGCCATGCATCATCGATGCAAAAAATCATAAGGCCAAAACAAAAAAGGTAAGACATTTACTCGTGCATCAAAGTAAATTTATTCATATCTTTTTTTTGTGTGTAATCATTGCATGCGTAGACAATTTCTTGATTAGATAGAAGCATATTTGAACATATCAAAACAATGGATTAGTTTACATCATCAAAATGTTGCCTAAGCACTGTCGTGTCAACCTTGAAAAACATTTTAATCTCTGCTTCTTTCTGCTCTAGCCATTTGTCTAGTTCTTGTAATTCCTTTCCCATCATATCTTGTAGCATACACTAGCTAATAACATTTTCTTGAAAGTTTCTAAATAATTTTTAATTAAATATGACTTTACAGGTACACACATATTCACTGTATATCTTTTATTTGATCACGATGACAACTATTGCAAGTATTTTTTAAAGGAATTTTATTGTCTGGAAATCGATTGATCTCTTGTTTGCACTATCACCGTTTTGTCAAAGAGGAAGTGAGAAGTGAAGTGACAAAAGAAATAAAAGGAAACAATGTTTGACTTCAATGAGAGGTATGATGGAAATGGTGAGAATTACAATGATTATCCCAAACAAGACTTGCCTATGGACGTGTAGAAAACAAAAGAAATCAATATTGATTGTGAAAGGACCTGAGCAGTGGAAGGATTAGTTTCTACTAACAATTGGGTTTTGTAAGTTCAATTTGAATGTGATCTTGGGGTTAGTTCATTTGATTGCGGGTGTCTTTTTAAAAATAGTTAAAGGTCTCTGTATTTAATATTGCTATTCAATCTTGATATTATTGTTTCTTTGCATTAATATTGTTGTATATGATTTGAGTGCTGACAATTTGAAGATTTTGTAGAAGAAAACAACAATTACTAAGAGGCGAAAATCATAAAGGTTGGCAGATGACTGAATAATATTATTGTTTTCTTTGAGTGTAGAATTAGAAAACTATCAAATTAGCGAACTATCACTTCTTAACATTTTTTTTTGAGTAATATGTTTTCTTAGATATTTCTTGAATATATCGATATTTTATTTGTAGATTTGAATATGTTGATAACTGATTTGCATATTTCTTGAAGATGATGGTGTAGCAAGGAAGACAAATCCAAAAAAAATAACAAGTAGATTTGAGTTGGAGAATTGGGCGTTGGACTTAAAAAAGCATTTTTAAATGCTCATTGTAATAGCCTAGAGCATCCATTGCTGCTTTCATTTTCTATTTTAGGCCAACTAGCATTACTTTGGGCTTAAAATTAACCATTGAATTAAGCTTTTTGAGTTAGGTTAAAATTAAACTTAGAAATTTACTAGACATTGCTATGTGGGATAAAATTGAACAAGGCAAACTCACACTCATTTTGGTGCTTAAAATGAACTTACCTTTGCTTTGAGGGTTAAGATTAACAAGTGTTTTCCATGTCTTGTGGTTTGAATTTTTGTCATTGAATGCATATGCTCTTCTCTCGCGCCACTTGGTGATCTTGAGAATCAAAAGCATTCCTTTGATATTTTGTATAAACACCCACATATTTTGATTTGGATTTAAAACAAACCCATGCTAGTGTGAGGAAAAGGTGTTGTGTATGCTCTCTCCTTGCACTTTGTGTGATCTAGGAGATCAAAAAACAAACATACTTCCTTGATTTTGTATACCTTTTAGAGGGCCTGCCACCCCGCTTTGAAAGGTGGGAACGAACCAAGTGGTAACGAAGCTAAGGCTAAGCTACTTTCAAGCAGCTATATAAAAAATGTGTTTGTGATGAAAGTAATAAGCAACATGTGAGGATGTGTCATACCTACAAGTTCCACCTCTAGTTTTCACATGACACATCAAAATCATTTCTTAGGAAGGGACTGGGAGGCCTCTTGATTGAAATAATATTGAGCTAATCTTGTTGTGTGTATGGATACCTTAAATGAAAGCCCTTACTAGGAACCAATTGTTTTAGAAGCCAAAAAACCTTAATGCTTGTTGGTGCAGGAATGGTCATTTTGAAGCCGCCCCACATTCCACTATTCATTATAGAAATAGAAATTCCTTCGGATCTTCAGATCTTTTGGGTTTGAGATTTGGTGTGCCCGAGAAGTGTGTGCCATGTAAGGGGGAGTTAGTTCCACCAAATCTCTAGTTGTTTGCTTTGTCTTAGTGTTTGGAGCAATTTGTGTGGGGACTCAGCAAGTAGTATCTCTTCAACCTAGGGTTGTGCATTTTGCAAGTCAATTGAACACATTTCTTGATTCCAAAACATTGAAACAAACATTTAACAATCACCAAAATCTCAAACCCTTTACAAAAAGTGAATACCTTTGAAGAATCCAATCATTACTGCTTGTCCCTAAGGATCTCATCCTTAGAGGCTTCTAAATACTTGGGCTCATATCTAAATTTTCTCTCTTCAAAGTTAACCTAGGGAAATTATGGCCTTAGCTCTTTGATTTTTACATAATGGACCTTTCAGAATGAAAATGAGCTTAGACATAGACATTTAGTTTGAAATTTAAGCAAGACAAGTTGATGTGGTAAAAATAATTCATCAATCAAGATAAAATCACAATTGAACCCCACATATGTGTTTGTCTTCATGATTTCTCGCAAGGTCAAAATTCCAAAACAAAGGTCCACATTCTGTCACTTCAAAATTAGGAGTCCTAGTCAAAAGTCCATCAAGAAACATCTTGTAGCACTCTACCAAAATAGAAACATCTTGGTAACAAATTTTTATAAATGCATTTCCATGAGGGATAATCCATACTTGTATATCCAATATGAGCCCCTCATTTAAGTTATTGATTTTGAGTCATTTATAGGGTAAAGCATGTTCTTCAACACCTTGGTCTTGTAAACAAAGTAAATCTAGGTTCATCTAGGGTAAAAAAAAACAACTTCATCCATCCTCAAAACATTTATCAAAATTCATCTCACAAACAAACCTTCTAGAACTTTGGAAACATCCTTATGCTAGACTTTTGTTAAATCCTTAGATCAAAATCAAAATCATCTTGTTTAGTTAGGTGTGTGGGAATGAATCCTTTCTCACACACTTAGTTAAATTAGCACCCTTTTCTGGACAAGTTCATCCTAAGATCACATCTAACATCTTGGGATCTATGAGTTCATCATCCAAATAAAACCAATCGAAATAAAAAAATCCTAAAGTATAGTATTTATCCAAAGTTCTTAAAGGTTCCAACATCCATGTCACCCATCATCATTCATCCTTCACATCGTCATCATTTGATCCTAAAACACATCCTATAATTTTTTTTTGTACCTAAAGTTTAGATCAACCAAAGGAATTAAAGGTTCACCTCACATATTCCTAAAAGTTAAACCCAATTTTATGGTCCAAAAAAGGTCACAACACAAGAAGATCATGGAGAAAAACAAAGAAACATCAACCAAAAGTGATTTGAGTCAAACAAAATTTGACCCTAGGGCATCTACTTACCCTCCAACCAATCCCCCTCAACTACAACAAAATCTTCAAGAGGGAGGTTACCATGTGGAGGATATCACAAACAATTACAAAGAGATGTACCAAGATGAAATACTCGAATTGGTGCAAAATATTGAAACCCAGAAACTTTTCAACATGGTTGTGAAACTAAATCCCACCCAGTACATGTTGGCATTGGAAAAAGAAGGAGCTAAAATCCCTTCTGATTTTGATGTAAGTACCATTATGGAGCAACCTTTAGAAAACATCCCACAGGATCATTCACACGCTCATTCCCAAGCATAATCCAACCTATCTCTCAACCATCATCATCTCACGCACCAAGTCAACCCATGATCACAAAGGGAAGCTCATTACTTGAAGTTATTCAAGAACACCCACTCATCAATAGTCAAAATTTAGAGGCCAACAAAATATTGGGTATTCCGAACACAATCCTGCAAGACCCCCAACAACCATATGTACCACTTGTTTTCCATGATACAAATAATTCATCCACTTTTCATGCCACACCTGCTTATGACCTTTCTACACAAGGTTATACCCCCAACATCTCACAAGGACAAGTGGGTACCTTCAATGTTTTATCTTCATTTCCACAAGGGAACACATAAAAAATTTACCCACCATTCCCTACCTTGACATCATCATCTACACCAATTCAAGGTATAGGAAAAATCCCTTCATTGAACACATCAATCCAAAATCAACCAAATCAAGTGAACCCCCCATATACAAATCTAATCAACACATCTATCATACCAAATCCTCTAAACATGACACTGATATCACAACAACAAGTGGCATCATCCCAAATATCTCAACCACCAATCGCATCATCTACAACACCTCAAACATCCCAAAATCTAGTCTCACAAGGACTAAGCATATAAACTAATTTGAATCCACCATCTACCACTCAACCCCTCGTCATCACTCAAAAAACACCTCAACAAACACCCCAACAACCTCTTGTCACATCATCTCACACCATCCCTCAAAATCCTCCACCTCCACCTTTGAATCCCAATGTTGCAAGTCAATATAAAATCACATTGCAAGCAACGCAACAAGCTTACCAAAAGGAATTGAAAAAATTACAATCCAAACAAGCTCAAGCACAAGCACAAGCACAAGCACAAGCACAAGCACAAGCACAAGCACAAGTGTAATCACAAGCTTTGCTACAACAACAAAAAGCCACACAATAACAGGCTCAAGCTCAATACCAAGCACAACAAGCACAAGCGCAAGCCTTGTTACAACAACAAGCCGATCAACAAGCTTTACAACAACACCACACACAACAAAAATCATTGATAGCACAACAACAATAAATAGCACAACAACAGGCCCAACAATAGGCACTATTGACATAACAAAAGCAATAACAACAACAACAAGCCCAACAACAAGCATTGTTGGCATAAGAACAATATCAGGCATACCAACAAGCATTGCTCACACAACAAAACTTCCAACAGCCCTTCACAAACACATAGAAAAAAACATTGAACCTTAACATGCATGAAACACAAGCCACCCTGTCATTTACCCAATAAACCATACCATCCCACAACACATAGATTTCGTCACCTGATCCACAAATTGATTTTTCCACACAGGTCAAATTGCTCTCGTAGCAAATATAGGACATTCAATCTGGAAAAGAAAAAAATCATACATCGAACAATATTTGTGCCCCTATCCATTTGATAGGAATACTTCTATGGTTCCATTGCCACCAGGATTCAAAATACCAAAATTCGATAAATACTGAGGAAAAGGAAATCTTGAGGATCATATCCGAGAGTTTCATGTACATTGAATGGAAGTCGCTTATGATGATTCCTATTTGATGAGACTTTTCCCACAAAGTTTGGATTGACCCGCAATGGAATGGTTCTCTCACTTACCTCCTGGAATAAAAAAGTTCCAAGAACTTGTGGACCTATTCATAGAAAACTACTCAGTTAACCTAGACATGGATGTAATCCTGGAGGAACTATCCAGCCTCAAACAAGCTAAGGGAGAGACATTTGCAGCTTTCTTAAAATGATGGAGATCCTGAGCCAAGAAAATAAAATGGTCCATGCCAAAAGAACAACAAATTGGAACCATCATCTCTAACCTCGAAGGGGATTTATCCTTCCATCTAAAAATGCAATACATCACGACATATGACCAACTGATCCCCAAGGCTCTCAACATCGAAAGAGCCCTCACGACACAAGGGCACACACCCATATATCAAGACAATAAACCATCGACTAGCTACAATGATAAACCTCACACTTGGGATAAAAATAAAAATGTTGCCAACAATGGTGTGGTTGATGTAAAAGTTGTTATTAGCACTCTAAGGTAAAAAAAGCAACAAGAAACATACCCACAACATAACACTCATCAACCACAAATCAACATGCAACAACCCATCTACCAAAACACACCGCCAATAAAACCATCACAAGAACAATCGAATCAACAATGTGAATAATCAAGGAGGACCACCCCCAAAGGAATAAATGTCCACCAAAAAAAAAGTATACACCATTAGGGGAACCCATTGAATCTGTCATGCAACAACTAGTGCAAGCAAACCTCATCACACTCCCTATTTATGAAAATTACCAAGAGCCTCAAGTTAAACTACCCTAGTATAACGAGAAGCACCTTTGTGATTTTTACAAAATCAAGGGACACAAAACAACTAGTTGTATGAGACTCAAAAATATTATCCAAGACCTCATCAACGATGAAGTCATAACCATTGAACAACTGGTAGGAAACCAAGATCTCAAGATATACATGAACCTGATGCCGGATCACAACAAAGGAAAAGGGAAGAATTGCACCAATGTAAACCATGTCTATGACCATGTTATAGCATCATTATATGAGTTTCTAACGGTCGTCAACATCACAAGGCCTAGAGTAGAGGGTGGAGTCACCACATGTAGCGGCAAGATCTCTATCCCATGACCATCTCCACACCATAGGGCACCACTTGCAAATTCAAAATCTAACCCTAGTGGCTATAGCATCTTAGAACAACTGAAAAAGACCCCTACCCAAATCTCCATCATGGAGTTGCTTAAAATATTTCCATCACAGAGGGATATTCTAGAGAAGGCCTTGTCTGTGTCCTTCGTTCCCATAGACATTGATGCGAACCAATTTTAAGCTATGGTCAAACACATCACTATGCCACATATTCTTACATTTTCTGAGCATGACCTCTGACGCAACCATCACATAACTGCATGCTCCATCTTTAGGTATTGGTCCATAAGAACAAAGTCAAGAGAGTCTTGGTGGATGGGGTGCAGGTTCAAATATTTGTACCTTGCAGCTAGTCAAAAATCTAGGATTTTCTGAGGATGTTATTGAAAAAGGAAAAGGTATCACCATCGGGGCCTACAATGATCAAGAATGGGTGTCCCAAGGCACCATCCAACTCCCCATTCAAGTGGGGCTGACCATCATGGAAACCAATTGCCAAGTCCTTGACCTTGAGCTTCCATATAATATTCTCTTAGGGCATCCATGGATCCATGGGATGCAAGTAGTCACATCTAATTTTCACCAATGTGTAAAATTCCCATATAAAAATCAAGAAGTTACAATCCATGGCGACCCTGAACCCTTCTATTACTGCAAGAATCTAGAAGCCAAATATTACAAAATCCCCCAAAGTTCCTAAAAATGTTTAGGGACCCACATCATCTTATGTTGACCCATCGCTTTGGCCTCCACTTTTGAGACAAAGAAACCTATCATCCAAAACATCCCAAATATTAAAGCCATAATAAGAGACAATGTTTGTGGGGACTATAAATTGCAAAAGGGCGCATATTTGTTAGGAAAGTTACCTCAAAATCCTAAATCTCATGGAAGACCACAACCTAGTGACGGTGCATCCTTGATATTCACAACATCTCCTACCACTTTCAAAAAGTGGGGGTATTTGAGCAAAGAGGTTGTAAACAAAGAAGACATACCAGACTTCCTATATCAAGATAATAGGTCCTCACCTATTCTTCCAATGGATGAGGACAACAAGGGTCTACAGTTAATGATTGGATGGGGCTACAATAAGAATGAAAAGCTAGGGTAAATTGATAACGACTTATTAGAACCCATTATTTTTGAGAAGCACCGTAAGAATCTTGGCCTTGGATGTACACCTATAAAGTGAAACATACTTGGAAAAGGTGCTCCTCTTAAAATGGTCAAAGATTCCTCTTCAATCCCTGTCTCGCTTAGTAGTCCCTTTGAGGATCCCATCTTTGACCCACCCATGCTATTTGAGGATTACTACCTTTTCATGATCACCTCCATGTCATTTGAGTCAAGTAACCAAGTCACTGAGCTAAAGCTTGTTTACCCCCAACTCATCAACTATGACCAATGAGGACCACCGATCTTAGATACATTAAAAAATGATGAGGCTCTCTCAAAATTCATGGGACTAAGGGATAATCTACCATAGTGAGATCACAAAGCATGGTTCAATATTGAGTTTGATACACATGCGTACTATGGGGAAATGATTGAATCTCTTAGTCGCAAAATTGAAAATCTAAGAGTAACGTCTTGATCTTAAAGTGAAAACCACATTGTGGCACTTTCTGATCCCAAAATAGTAAAAATAAAGGACGTATCTAATGGTGAGAACCTTTTTGAGGTGCCAAAGGATGAGGGATTTGATCTTCCCCTTAGTGTCATCCATCAAGAAAAATCAATAGTCCTAGCAGAGAAGTGCAACTCTGTGAATTTGGGAACTGAAGAGACTTCATACATCACTTTCTACGCCGAGTCACTTTTGACTGAGGATCAAGAAAATCTAGCAGAATTTCTAAAGGAAAGGAAAGTGAACTTTGTGTGAACATATGCAAACATGCCAAGCCTTGATCCAAAGTAGTGGTCCATCATTTAGCAATGTATCCTGAGGCAAAACCTGTGAGACAAAATTTGAGAAAGATGCATCCGCAAATCGCCTTATTGGTCAAACTTGAGCTACAAAAATTCCTCGACGCTGGATTCATCCAACCCATTGATTATCCAGAATGGGTTTCTAACCTTGTACCTATTTCCAAGCCCACTGGGGGCATCCAAATTTGCACAGACTTTAGAGAACTAAATAAAGCATGTCCTAAGGATGATTTCCCCCTCCCCAACATAGATATGACTGTAGATCTGACAGCGGGGCATGAAATGCTATCATTAATGGATGGATTTTTAAGGATACAACCAGATTATGATTGCAAAGGATGAACAACATAAGATAGTCTTCACTTGTCTGTGGGGTACCTACTATTGGAATATGATGCCATTTGGGATAAAGAACGCTGAAGATACATATCAATGAGCTATGACCTTGATATTTCATGAAATGATCCACAAATCTGTAGAGGACTATGTGGATGACATACTAGCCAAATCAAGGAAAATGTAAAGACCATATATCGAAATTGGGCCCAATCTTTTATAGATTGGAAGAATATAAGGTATGGCTGAATCCCAAGAAATGTGTCTTTGGCATAACTTCAAGAAAGGTCTTGGGATATATTGTTTTGATGAGAGGAATTGAAATAGATCCAACAAAATTCAAGGAAATCTTAGACATGAAGGCTCCACAAACACTAAAATAGCTGAGAGGTCTGCAAGGAAGGCTTCAGTCAATCAGAAGATTCATAGCACAGTTGGTCGATAAAACCATCCCCTATTCTCACCTAATCTACAAGGGGGTAACCTACAAGTGGGACGAGAAATGCGATGAGGCATTTAATCAAATCAATCCTTGATAACACCACTAGTCCTCATGCCACCAATCCAGAAAAAACTATTAATCCTTTACATTTTAGTTGTGGCGGAAACTCTTGGTGCTCTTCTAGCTCAACATGATGAAATAGGGAAAGAGAGATCTATCTACTACATCAATAGAACCTTGGCAGAATATGAGCTAAACTATACATTCATTGAGAAGGCTTGTCTTGTGGTAGTGTTTTCCTCACAAAAATTCATGCACTACATGTTGGCTCATTAGATTAAGCTCATTGCAAAGATTGATCCCCTCAAGTATCTCTTATCAAAATCAACTCTAACAGGATGGATGACCAAGTGGGTGATGATATTGATAGAGTATGACATTGAGTATGTGGAACAAAAATCTATCAAAGGATAATCAATTGCAGATCAATTGGCCAAAGCTCCCATATATGCAAAAAATCCACTGGTATCAAAGTTTCTAGATGAGTCAATCTTCAACTTGAATAATGCGGACCATTGGAAGGTATACTTTGACAAATCATATACACAACATGGGTCAGGAGCAGGAATCCTCTTCATCACACCACAAGGGGATTATATCCCGAAATCATAAAGGTTGTCTTTCCCTTGCACCAACAACATTGCGGAGTGAAGCTCTTGTCATAGGACTTTGAATAGTTGTACAATGGTAGATCATGGAATTGAAGGTCTCTGGGGATTCATAACTGATTATCAATCAAGTCAATGATGAATATCAAACTAAGGATGAAAAACTTACCTTGTCCAAAAATATGGTGGATGATCTCAAGGAGTTCTTCATTGACATAAAAATTGAGCAAATACCAAGGGTAAATAACAGAGAAGGTAATGGACTATGATTGGATCATTGCTAGATGTCCCAAGGAATGCCCACAAACATGAATTCCTTGTAGAGTAGCTTCTCATACCAAATTTTGAGGTACCAAAATCTGAGTTCGTGTGTGAAATTGTTGGTCCCGATGATCCTTGGTACCATGATATATTCACTTAAAAATAGGAGTCCTCCCCACCGACATTACCCCGAATCTCAAGAAAACCTTCATTAAAAATTCATCCCGCTTCATCATCTTAGGCGACACCCTCTACCGTAGGAGTATCGAAGGAAACATATTATGATGCTTTATCCTATGGAAGCTTTGATTTCCTTAACATAGGTACACAATGACATTTGTGGTTCACACTCAAGTGGTATGACCTTGGCCAAGAAACTATTGAGGACTGGGTACTACTAGCCTACTATGGAGAAAGAAGCTCACGACTATGTCCAAAAACATGTGCAATGCCAACAACATCGGGACCTCATCCATACACCAGCTCAGGAGCTCCAACCAATCATAACACCTTGGCCCTTTTCATAGTGGGGGCTCGATCTCATAGGGAAAATAACACCTACCTCATTCAATGGCCACAAGTTCATCATTACCGCCACAGAGTACTTTACAAAGTGAATAGAGGCCATCTCGATGACCTATATCACAAGGAAGCAAATTTATAAATTCATCTTGAATTACCTCATTTTTTTGTTACAGTGTTCCACAAGCCCTTATCTCTTATAATAGAACACCCTTCAAAAACCAAGATGTTCATGAGCTATGCCAAATATTTAATATCCAACATCACTTCTCCACCTTGCATTACCCCTAGGGTAACGACCAAGTTGAGGCCATGAATAAAACCATTATGAAAATCCTTAAAAAGATAATTAGTGAAGTTGGTCATGATTAGCACTTACAGTTAAACCCCGCCCTATGGGCCTACTAAACCAACATCCACACACCTATAGGTACAACACCATACTCCCTTGTGTATGGACCCGAGGCCATTCTTCCCATTGAGGTTGAGCTCCCATCCCTGAGGATATCATTGCAGAATATTATCACTGATGAGAAGTATTGGTTGTCTCGATTGAATGAGATGGAATTACTGGATGAGCGACACATGGATGCTTTGAACCATTTACAAGTTTATCAAAACCGTCTCAAAAGGAGCTATAATAAGAAGATCAAGAGTCAGTCCTTCTAGGTCAGAGAGCTCGTTCTAAAGGAAATCAGAAGAATGTACGAAATCTAGACAACAAGGGAAAATTTGAACCCAACTGGTTGGGACCCTTTGTCATCACGACAAGTTATAAATCAGGAGCATATCAACTATCCACACCCAAAGGTGAGTCTCTCCAGGAGCCCATCAATAGCTCCCATCTCAAAAAGTTTTATGCTTAAGCTTGCAAGGTATAAATCCAAAAATACAAAAAAATTAAAATATATCAAAATCCAAAAAAAATAGAAAAAAGATTGAAAATAGTAAAGAAAAAAAATTGTCCTCCAATGAAAACCACTTCAGTGGTGGTTTGGGCAAGTACCCTAGTGAAAACCTGGCAATCAGGTGCCTTGTGTAAATAAAGCACTCTCCATCCACCATCGTTTCTTTGGCTTGTTCCACATCACTTTCCATTGCATTCAACTGATATTTCTTCAATCACCCATCCATGTCCGCATCATAGCTTGATCCTATTTTAGTATCATGTTCCCTTTTACTACTACTTGGCATATTCCTAAGGTCAGTTTGTTTTGCCTATATCGAAGTAGTCTATCGCATCACGCTCGGGGAATTTTCTTATACCTACATTGGATTGGATTCCTGTATATCCTTGAAATCTTCCATAACATCGAAAAATCCAAAAACATTCATAAAACCAAAAAATCCAAAAACATCCAAAACATGTCAAAAATCCAAAAATAAGTCAAAAAAAGAAAAATTCAAAAACATAGTCGTCATGTCGAACTGCATTGTCTTTGAGCTTGAATGTAGATAAGGCTAATCATTGATCAATCCCTGGGACATTAGGTCAGTCCTTAGGAGTCCTTCGTAATAAACTGGCAGTCGAATTGTTCATATCTCATCAATAAACGAGTTTGTGTCTGTCACATCTCTGAGATTTTTGCACTAAGATACATAGAAATACAAATAAATTAATAAATGAAATAAATGACAATATCAATATCAAAAATATAAAAATAAATATTAACAATTTAATATTATTATAATTGTAATTATTATAATATAATAATATAAATATTAAATAAATAATATATAAATATTAAACTAATATAAAATAAATTTATCAACAATAAAATCAATTTATAAATATAAAGTAGAATAAGAAATATATATAATATACTAATATAAAAATAACATAAAATAATTGAGGGATCCTAATAAATACAATTGCCTTAAAATAGTGATTATGCTTCAATAATAATAAAGTGATCCCAGATTAAAAGGCAATAGACTAAAGAAAATCATATAGTTATAAAGATAGACTATATCATATGCAGCAATAAAAAGTATATTAAGTTAGCAAATAAAGGTTTGAAAAGCAATAAAAAGTATATTAAGTTAGCAAATAAAGGTTTGAAAAGTATCAGACTTTATTTAAGGTAACAAATTTAGTTTAAGGCAGTGATGAATAATAACCAAAGAAGTTTGAAAGCAACAATCAAGGAAGAGGTGCATCCCTTGTAAAGGATGCAAGGAAAATAAAAAGGTGTGACTCTTCATCTCACTTTGAGGGGTATATAGGGAGGAGTGCATCATTTGGTAAAGATATATGAAAAATCAATTAGAAATCTTCATAAAGCAATAGATTGGAAATGAAATAAATTATGAGAGATATATTTGATTAAGTATTTTTGTCAATAATATATTTGGGAAGTAAGTTTAATATAATATATATATACATATATAAAGTGATTATTGGAATATTGAAATTAATTAGAAATAATTATATATATAATTAAATTATATATATATATATATATGATCATTGCAATAATGATGCTTGCAACAATTATTGAGCTTTATAAGTAATTATAATTCTTTTATGTAAATGAATAGATTTTATATATATTTATGATCAATCAAATGTAAGGTTGAAGGGACCAAGTTAGGAGGATGTTGTTTACGAGCCTCCCATGCTAAGCATGCCACTTTGAGGGTGGAATTGTCTTGGTCAGACGTTCTTGTCACTTAGGGCCAAGGGGTGGGTTGTCTTGGTCGAATGCTCGTGCTCTTGGGCTTAGATGGTGGTGGATCCCTAAAAATTTTCATGGTCCTATTGGTTTCTTGGTCACATTTCTGATTGCTTGTATCTTGTTGCCACTAGGGTCTAGGGCTTAAAATTTTTGTATACCTTGCCACCCTTGGTTATCCTTTAGCTTATGTTCTTGCGTTGATTGGCTAAATCGGGTTACTAGTCACTTAAGTGCCTTCCTATGGAATTTATTATCATTATTCAACTAGCCCCAACACCTTGGTCACCGTCGAGCCTAATAGTTCCCTCTTTTATGAACAACTTTTGCTCACTTGTTTTTTAGCATTACTTAAGTTTTCCACTTGCTGTCTATCGCTCATCGCATGTTACTTCATGGAATGCTTCCTCTATCCCATGAAAAAAGGATACAATGTTTATCCTATAGCACTTGGTTCATCACCCATCGCATGTTTTAATATCACCGACGGAAGGCAACTTCCGATGAGTGACGCGGTTAAGTTTTTAACCCATCGCTAGCTTTACTACTATCGCCAGTTGTATCATGACTTCCAAGAAAGAACCTGCGACTGTCGATGGGTGGAGTTTCTTCCCATCGCGCGGGCTCAGTCTATCACAGGTTTGGGTTGTTCAATGAAAAGAAGGGAAGCAATGAACGATGGAATTCAAATATTTGGCTAAGATCCTCTCGCGCTTGAGATCAAGGGTTGAGGTCTCATCGCTGGCCTCCAAGAAATAGCTTGATGAGGTACCAGTGTAAAAAGGAGAGACACGATGAGTGATACTCATGGAATGTGGAGAGATACATGTGGCCGCTCCTTAGCTTATCAAGGTACATATCAAATCACTAGTAGGGCCCCGTGGAGAGTATGAAATAACATGAGTCGTTGGATGGAATTTTCATTTGAGTGAATCGATGGCCCAAATTCAAACAGGAATGACCAACTTGAGGAGTAATTTTTCACTCACGCAAGCCTTCTTGCGTCATTAATGGTGGGTGTACTCAGGAGAATTCATAGAAAAGGGTTTGCATTCATATTTTCCTCTCATTCAAATGTTTGAGGAGTTGAAGAGGAGTTTAGAGCAACCAGAGCCAAAGCTAAAGAAAGTTACAGAGGAGTTTTTCTTAGGTAAGTTGCCATCGAATCCCACCGGTTTCTTTTTTTACTTTGTAGGAACTGGTATATTGAACCAAAATGTCTAAATTGTTTTCAAGGATTAGTTAGGGTTCCTGGCTTTCTTTTGATTAAGTGTAGTTTCTTAATTGAGTAGAATTATATATGAACTTGAGTTTGAGCTACCAAGAATAGAGTAGCAATCCCAAACCTAGTTTAATTCCAAACCCAAAAAACCCTGAAGAAGCCGAGATGAGTCAACTTGGTGAGTTGTCGTCTTCAAAACCCATACCCAAGAAGAAAAAATAAAAGGTCTCCCATGACCCACCCCAAATATCTGAAGTGATTGAAAAGAAAAAGGGCCAATCGAAGGAATACACTTGTTTCATGGAAAAATTCCAACCGCCGGATGTCAAGGCAAGCTGTAGGAAGGCTATAGGGGAAGGAATACTAACCACCAATTTCAAGGACCTTGCAGTTGGAATTGGTGACATTGCCATGCTAGAATCTACATGGGAGTTATTTTTGTATGCTTTCGCAAGAAGAGATGCTTGGCATCCTGGTAAAAATGTCTAGGCTTATGATTTAGGGAAATTGGTTGTCCCTAATGTCTTTGTGGAGGTAGATTTGATGTTGCACCTTGCAGATAGATATGATGATGTGAATAGGGTAATCATAGACACTGAGGGTAGGAGCATTTTGGAAATAAAGAAAAGAAAAGTCGTGGAAGTTTTCAGAATGAAACCTAATGCTAGTGAAAAGATTAGCATGGAAAAGTTGCAAAAGGAATATGCTGATCATAGGGTTGGATTCCAAAGAGGTGATTTGCCAAAGCATAGAAGAGAGAAGGATTCTATGTTTGCACTCAAAGAAGTTGAACCACTAGATTGTGAGGAATTTGCATATTATTTTAGATATACATACTATATGTTGTGTCAGGTGCTTGGGGTAAAATGTGATGGAAGGATAATGTCACCTCTGTTATATATGATCATGGAAATTCAACATAAGAACATGAACACATGGCTTGACTATGCTAACAGTGTTGATGAGCAGTTGCATTATGATTTGGTGAGGTTGAAGGAAAGGAAAAATCCATTGACATTCAGACATTATTCATTGTTGATGCATATGATATTATATTACGTGAGGGAAGTATTTGGTAAAGCCATGAGACTAAGATAGGTGGATGAGAGAAATAATAGATTTCCTGTCCAAATGTGGACATACATTTTGGATTTACATTGCCAAAATTTAAATTATGCTAGATTCTGTAACACTATAAAACACACCATTTTAGTACAAATGGGTGTTGCACCGGTTGAGAGGATTTCTAGAACAATTCAAGCATTGTTGAGGCCAAGAGAATGTGGTGATGACCCAAATTATGAGTGCAATTGGGGAGATTGGTATCTGTATGAGGATTCCACGGTCATCAAGTGTTATTGGACTCCTGTGGCACCACATACATTGCCTAGGTTTGTTTCTAATAGGCTGGATTTCATTGAGATAATGTGGCAAATGAATCATTGTGATGCAAAGAATTTTAGGTTGTTTAGAAAGGCCTCCATCATTGCATCAAATTTATCCTTTGATTATTTTGTTATATTGGAAAAGGAAGCATATGAGGTATTTGGTATAATGATAAATAATCTGAGAATGAAAGTAGCTTCTACTAGAAATTTTGATCTAGGACACATCAATAGAGAAAAAATAAAAAAGGGGAATCTCAGGTTATGGACCTCATGCTTTCTTCTTCAAGGAAGATGTGATAAGGAATTTTCCAACATGTGTTGCTGTCTAGGATAGAGAAAAGATTTGGATGAAAATTGCTAAGGTTGAGCATAAGGCTTCTACTCAAAATTATTATTATGAAAGCCCTTATAAGCACCTCACTGACAAATTTAAAAGGATGGAATTGGTCCTTAGTGATTTCAGTGATGGTACTTTTCAGGAGAAGGTGCAACAAGTAGAGTAGATCGCTCAAAAGGCTCTACAAGAGAATTTATTAAAAATTGGTGGTCAACCAAAGGATTCCATAGCATTAGAAGAGTAGCAACCAATGGATATTGAAGATACTCTTGTTATGGAGTTGCCTCATGCGAATGTTGATGAAACACAAGGTGCTGAGGGAAATGTAAAACAACCATCTACTGAATCAGTGCCTCTTGATCAAGGAGTAGAGCATGAATTTTCTCACCCTGATGTTGGAGATGTAATGGAACCATTTATTCTGGATGATAGGCTAGTACCTTGGGAATATGATGGAATCTGAGACAATGATGCAAGGGTTTTAGCCTGTGCCAAATTTCTAGAGGATGATTCCTTTGTGACATCCAAAGAATTCAGAGAATACATTGCTAAGCTGAAAGCTCAGGAAATACATGATAGGATACAAAAGGCTCTAGAAGGAGTGGATCCTTCATAGCAGGAAGAAGTCAGAAAAAGGACTGAAGAGGAGATTATTCAGGAAATTGAGCAAATGAATCCTATGGAATCTAGGAGATTGGTTAAAGACAGTGGGTTACTAGTAATGCCAAGATGGAACCTATCTTCAATCATTGCTTTAGATGAGATCAGAAGTGACCCAAATGCTACGATGTCTAAAGAAAATTTTGATGAGAAAACCTTTGGTTCAGGGTTTAGCCCTAGTTTACATGAATTAGCTATTTGGTCATTAACACCAGATTCAGGGAGGTGTAGACTCAGCTAAGGCAATGACTGGCCTTTCAGGAGACTTGATTATAGGAAGGGCTTCAGAGATGACAACTCCATAGGCTACAAGGTTAACAATGCATACAACCATGTTGAGTGTTGACACTGCAGAGATATCTCAGGCCATGTATATGAAATTGTTGGAGAAGCATAACAAACTAGTTGAGGAATACAACAATGTGAAAGCTATTGTGGTTAAGGTAGGTCAGAAGACCTTTCCTACTTCCCCATCTAGTACCTCACTGCAAGATAAAGATACCTTAAAATTAAGAATTAATGCATTGAAGGTTGAACTCTAAACGACCAAGTCTGGGAAGAACAAGCTCCTAGAGAACATGAACAAGATTACCCAGGATATGGCTGATGAGATTTTAGGCCGATTGACCAGAGCAACCCTTAAAGAAGAAGCCACATGGTCAACCTATAAAGCAATACATGAGGCATTTGAAAGGTTCCAACATGTTCAAGAGGTTTTCTAGAACACTTGGAATAGATGGAGCAGTAGATTGAATAGTCTAAGGGAGATTCAAACAAATTCAAGCGAAGACCTTGAGGCTCCAACAAATCTTCCAAACATAATAAGAGGAATTGAAATGATTGGTGAGGTTATAGGTTCCCATGAGAGAATTGGTGGGTAGCTACAAGGTAAAATCAAGGCCTTCAAGGATATGGAGGAATGTGGTATGCCCAAGATCCTTAATGAAGATGGAACACTCAAAGAGTATGAGCCATGGAGGGATTTCTTCAGGCATCAAACTGCTACAGGTCCACAGATAACATACATTAATGATAAGTTGGACTTAACTGTGCTAAATGGTATAATTGATAGATTCATTATAATTCAAATTGACATGGACACCTTTGTAAAAGAGGCCAAATTAGTGATTGATGCAAGATACAATGCATATAACAGAAAGGTGCAAAAGCTATTGGATATCAACTAGCCCACAGAGGATGAATACAAGGATTGGCTAGAGAAGTATGTTGAATAAGCCATATAGATGGTGAGATGGATATAGAACATAGTCTAGTATAATACAGGTCTATCCTTTGAAACAACTATTTAAAAAAAAATTCTATATCTTCTCAAATTTGAAAGTGCACGTGGTAATCTAGCCAATCCTCTCTTTCTGCTTTCATGTTTCACACTTTTGCTGAGTAAGGTGATGACGTGGATGAGGATGCGAGTTCAATAAGCTCTTTTAAGTTTTTGTATTTTTGTATTTCCCCCCATTTTTGTCAAGTGTAAATATAACCACCTGGGGTTTGAAATGAAATGAAATACTCTTGAAATACAAATTGAAATGTAATTTGACCAGCTAATAGCCCAATGCTTGTTGCTCCCTTGATCTTATAAAAGGGAATTCAAGGATATTGTGCAAGGGTCTTCAAATTTTTTGGTTGATCTCAGGTAGTTTTAGCATGTATCTTGATGAAGTGTAATAAGCATACGATGGATATAGAATTGCTCACCGAGTCTTAGTTTTTGGGTCTGTATTTACAGTCATCCTAAAGGTTTTGCAACAATTGTAGTATTTGAAAATCAATAATGGAAAATTACATGCAGATTGTCTCCTATGGATTTGATCATGAATTATAAATGAAATGATCAAGGATTATTTTATTGGTCTCTAATTAATGTGGTTGGAAGTGTGTTTGCATTTCTGCTTCAATTCAAGTAGTTGATTTAAATGCTTAAATGCAGTCACTGTTTCATGTGTTAATTCATAGGATCTTTAAGTATTTTTTGTGTGGAAGGTTTGAGTTATGAATTTGTAATGCAAATCCATAATAATCTACAAATGTCAAATGCCTTTATTGTTGCATTATAATATGTTGTAAATTTGACCCCGTCACCCTAGGATAATGCACTGTTCTATATGTTAAGTGAATTTCAAACATATTTGGTTAGCTAGATCACATCAAAGAACAATTCATATAATTAAAATCATATTCAAAATGATGATGGATGTTGTAGTTCTTTTTTGAGTTACCCATTCTCTGCTCCAAGTTGTAAAGGTGTAAAAGATTTTCCAATTCTTTGCAAATTGTCACTTGTCGAGCCATAAATATGAGAATGTTTTTGCGTAATATGCAATGTGCGTTTAGATCTTATGAAGGAATGTCATAAGTGCATTGTGGGATCACCCTCCCAGGTCTTACAAAACCTGAAGTGCAGGAGGAAAGCTTAATTTATTTATCTCATTCGTTGGCCAACCCCTTTTAGGTTGCTGATCATTGGAATTGGAAAATCCATAGGCTTCCTTGAAGATCTGGTTGGTATTTAAAAGAGCCAACAAATGGGTTCAGCTAGATCACATCAAAGAAAAATTCATTTAATTAAAATCATATTCAAAATGATGATGGATGTTGTAATTCTTGCTCGTGTTACCCATTCTCTACTCCAAGTTGTAAAGGTATAAAGGATTTTCCAATTCTTTGCAAATGTCACTTGTTGAGCCATAGATATGATAATGTTTATGCATAATATGCAATGTACGTATAGATCTTATGAAGGAATGTCGTAAGTGCATTCTGGGATCACCCTCCCGGGTCTTGTAGAACTTGAAGTGCAGGAGGAAAGCTTAATTTCTTTCTCTCGTTCATTGGGCAACCCCTTTTAGGTTGTTGATAATTGGAATTGGAAAATCCATAGCCTTCCTTGAAGATTTGGTTGGCATTTAAAAGAGCCAACAAATGGGTTGAGTAGTTTACAACCATCCCTTTCAAGATTCCCCTATCAATCCAAACTATGATTGATTTTTAGGATGGATCCAAGGAGTCTCAATTATAAGGAGGATGGATGAGACAACATGGATAGGAAAAGAAAATACAATTGTATCCCTTAGGCACACCACTTCGAGGGTGGAAATGTCTTGGTCGGACGTTCCTACCGCTTGGGGCCAAGGGGTGGGTTGTCTTGGTTGGACACTCATGATCTTGGGCTTAGATGGATAACTTTAGGTGGACTTATCCTACTTCTCATCCAGGCCCTATTGTGAATTAAAATTCCATTATGCATTATGGATATTGGTAGTGTAGATAGTCTTGGAATAGTTATGTATTTTAAATAGATAAGACATTTATTATGTTTTGATCATATGAAACATATTTCCAATATTACCTAACATGATTGCAGGACCTAAACCAAGATTTATCTTGTTTGAAGCATTAAGTTGATAAGTTGCAACCCTAACTACACTAGCTTGTATTTCTAGAGAAAGAATTAGGGTTTTCCCAAAAATGGGATATTACAAGTGGTATCAGAGCATGTTCTTGCCATCCTGTGGGACATTCCCACTTTAACTACCATTCAATTAGACTTAACTATTCAACCTTCTTAAGTAAGCTAATAATGCATGTGTATGCCTTCCATGTGTATACTTTGTGGCCTACATTTATTTATGCAACTATGTGTATGCTTTGCATATAATTTATGACTTCAAAGTGTATATTGTTTGCTCATATGTATACCAGAGGAAAGGATAGGACCCATGGTGTAGTGTGCAATGCACTAATATTCTTTCTATTTGAGATGCATTGTGATGTGCTAGTTAGCCATTGTGTATGTGATGAGTGTTAGAGACTAGTCACTATATATTTGTGATGTATGGTGGAACTCGTCATTATGTTTATGATTACTTTATCCTCAAAATACTATGAAAACGTTAAAAAGGTTATCTGTCAAGTTGCTTAAGTTGGTTGGTTGTTTACTTTAGCTACTTGGTTATGTGTTTGAGCTACTTGCCTACTTGCTTGAGTTGTTTTCTTGCGTGTTTGAGCTGGTTTCCTACCTGCTTGAGCTGGTTGTTTGTGTGCTTGAGCTACTTTCCTACTTGCTTGAGCTGTTTGCTTGTGTGTTTGAGCTAGTTGCCTACCTACTTGAGTTGGTTGCTTTCATGCTTGAGCTACTTGCCTGCTTGTGTACTTTAGCTAGTTGCCTACTTGCTTGAGCGGGTTGCTTGCATGTTTGAGCTACTTTCCTACTTGCTTGAGCTAGTTGCTTGCATGCTTTAGCTAGTTTCCTACCTACTTGAGCTGGTTTCTTGCATGCCTGAGCTACTTGCCTGCTTTCTTGTGTGCTTTAGTTGGTTTCCTACTTGCTTGACTTGGTTGCTTGTGTGCTTGAGCTACTTTCCTAATTTCTTGAGCTAGTTGCTTGCGTGCTTTAGCTAGTTTCCTACTTGCTTGAGCTGGTTACTTGTATGCTTGAGCTACTTTCCTACTTGCTTAAGTTGGTTGCTTGCATGCTTGAGCTACTTTCATACTTTCTTGAGCTTGTTGCTTGCATGCTTGAGCTACTTGCCTACTTGCTTGAGATAGTTGCTTGTGTGCTTGAGCTACTCACCTATTTGCTTGAGCTGGTTGCTTGCTTGCTTGAGCTACTTGGTTGTTTGTTTTAATTTTTGATTCATGTGGTTTTAAGTTGTAATGATTCACAAACTCCAACTCTTGGGTTTTGAGAGTTATGGAGAAATAGTATCACTTAATGATATTAGTCAATACATCATCCTCATCACTTGGGTTAGGACTTCCAACCCCTATCAAAGCTAATATCATCACCACAAGGAGAAACATCTTAAAATTACACATCTTAGATTATGATTGCTTGAGGACAAGAAAATTTGGGAGTGGAGGACTGTCATGTCTCTGAGATTTTTGCACTAAGATAAAGCATAGAAATACAAATAAATTAATAAATAAAATAAATGACAATATTAGTATCAAAAATATAAAAATAAATATTAACAATTTAATATTATTATAAATATTAAATATATAATATATATATATATTAAACTAATATAAAATAAATATATAAATATAAGGTAGAATAAGAAATATATAATAAATTAATATAAAAATAACATAAAATAATCGAGGGATAATAATAAATACAATTCCCTTAAAAACAATGATTATGCTTTAATGATAATGCAACAATCCTAGATTAAAAGGCAATAGACTAAGGAAAATCATATAGTTATAAAGATAAGCTATATCATATGCAAAAATGAAAAGTATATTAAGTCAACAAATAAAGATTCAAAAAGTAGCAGACTTTATTTAAGGCAACGAACTTAGTTTAAGGCAACGATGAATAATAACCAAAGAAGTTTGAAAGCATTGATCAAGAGGTGCATCCCTTGTAAAGGATGCAAGGAAAATAAAAAGGTATGACTCTTCATCTCACTTAGAGGGGTATATAGGGAGGAGTGCATCATTTGGTAAATATATAGGAAAAATCAAATAGAAATATTCATAAAGCAACATATTGGAAATGAAATAAACTATGAGAGATATATTTGATTAAGTATTATTGTCAATAATATATTTGGGAAGTAAGTTTAATATAATATATATACATACACACACACATAGATATATAAAGTGATTATTGGAATATTGAAATTAATTAGAAATAATTATATATATAATTAAATGAAATATATATATACATATATTATATACGATCATTGCAATAATGATGCTTGCAACAATTATTGAGCCTGATAAGTAATTATAATTCTTTTATGTAAATGAATAGATTGTATATATATTTATGATCAATCAAATGTAAGGTTGAAGGGAGAAAGTTAGGAGGATGCTGTTTACGGGCCTCGCATTCTAAGCATGCCACTGAGGGTGGAATTTTCTTGGTCGAGCATTCCTACCGCTTGGGGCCAAGGGGTGGGTTGTCTTGGTCAAACGCTCGTGCTCTTGCGATTAGATGGGTTGAGTAGTTTACAAGCATCCCTTTCAAGATTCCCTTATGAAGCCAAACTATGATTGATTGTTAGGATGGATCTAAGGAGTCTCAATTGTAAGGAGGATGGATGAGACAACATGGATAGGAATAGCATATACAAGTGTATCCACTAGGCACACCACTCTGAGGGTGGAATTGTCTTGGTCGGATGTTCCTACTGCTTAGGGACAAGGGGTGGATTGTTTTGGTCAGACGCTCATGCTCTTGGGCTTAGATGGATAGCTTCAGGTAGACTTATCCTACTTCTCATCCAGGCCCTATTGTGAATTAAACTTCCACTATGCATTATGGATATTGGTAGTGTAGATAGTCTTGGAATAGTTATGTATTTTAAATAGATAAGACATTTATTATGTTTTGATCATATGAAACATATTTCTAATATTACCTAACATGATTACAGGATCTAAACCAAGATTTATCTTGTTTGAAGCATTTAGTTGATAAGTTGCAACCCTAACTACACTAGCTTGTATTTCTAGAGAAAGAATTAGGGTTTTCCCAAAAAGGGGACATTATAGTGCCAGTCAAACTACATGGTCTATATGTGTATAACGTAGGCAAGGCTAATATGTGATCACCCCTTGAGGCCCCTAGGATAGGTCAGGTTAGGTTCTTAATCAAAATCTCAAGAAACACAATAACATTGGAAATAATTGAAAAAATCAAAGCATTTGCAAAACGTACCAAAAATCCCAAAATAGCCTGAGAACATTTCAAATACCAAAAACATTCAAAAAACCCAAAATATCCATCCCATTTCATGTTCACCCGTAATAAACATCCACTCACAATAAATCAATCGTCACCTTCAACTTTTGGCAAAACAAGCAAAAACAAGTATAGAAAATTTGAAAGTGTAAACTCAAATATCAGGGTCTTAATTCTAGGTCAATAGGTCAACAAGTTAGTCAACTCTTTGTCTCAATAGCCCATCATCCCATCAATTTCAAAATCTTCTGATAATAATGTCCTAGGATGCATCTTTCCTACAATGGACATCAACGACAGGTATCATCGTAGTTTTAGTCTTGGCGAGAGGTATGAAGAACATGAACTTGTTTATTTTTTTAATCTTTTTTTATGATTTATCTTATTATGCTCACTCCAATGACCTCTCGATAATGTCTATCAAAAATATTTTGCGAGAAAGGAATGAGGCATTGATCATTATCTTTTGTTTGTTGTGCTTGTTGGATGTTCTTGTAATATAACCTTGGTGAATACTTGCTTTGTTAGGTATGTATGGAGGGTGTTTTGAGCAGCTTGTTGACTATTTCATGGGAAGGTTTTCCCCTTTCTATTTTTTGGTCTAAGATCAACGTGTCTAAAGTATATCCTAGTAAGGTTTTCATATGTCAGGTGTGAACAAGGGTAATCATATCTATTTGCTGAGTCAAAGTCCATTGCATTAGATACCACGCCATCTTGGTTATCCATACCTTGATGCATCATATCTATGTGTGTTATTAAACATAAGGAAAGTTGTGCCATTTGTGTCCCAATCTCTTGATAAGAAAATCATCATCACTCATCATCAAATCTAATAAAGTCTCGATGACTCATGGACTTGTTGGACTTCTGCATCTTCTCAAAATCAAGGGTTGATCCCTCTCATTCTTCTATCCTACATAATCATGGCATATCA
This sequence comes from Sequoia sempervirens, assembly GCA_007258455.2. NCBI lineage: Eukaryota > Viridiplantae > Streptophyta > Pinopsida > Cupressales > Cupressaceae > Sequoia > Sequoia sempervirens. The sequence continues at coordinate 77,073 of VDFB02360960.1, forward strand.
TCATAATATGAAACATCATTCATCTCCCATGCATTGCATCATAATTTAAGTCGTTTAGGATAATATAGATTTGTTATTCTAAGATTCTTAATTCATCTCATTTGCAGTATCATCATCATAATATAGATATGTTAGTCTAACCATCTCATTTCAACATCTTGAGCCTATTTTCACTAGCTCACCTATTTTTTGCGGGCGAACCATTGTTGAATCTTTATCGTGAGCTTGACCTCCAAATTATAATTTTTTCCCGATCTCTCGAGGGGGCAGTGTAACAACGTAATTCCTTCCATTGGGGCAATAGTGGGGCATCCTAAAAAAAATATTTTTTTTACTTTTGATCTCGGTAGTGATATTCTTTGAACCAACGCAGCATGTACATTGCTTCAAAGAGGGGAAAAATGCAGACACTTAAATAATCCTAATTAATATTGTGCATCTAATTTTGATTTATTCATCAACTTCTACTATTAATCAAATAAAGCAATTTATTAGATTAATTCACTAATGTTCATCTAATTTAATTAAATAAATCAAATTATTTAATTAAATCCCCTATGTCCTCTCACTTGTTTAAATGAATATAATTATTTAACAAATGTCATAAAATCCCCTAATCCCTTCAAGTTGATTAATTTTGAATTAATTAACTCTTAATCCTCATTACCCATTCTCTAGCTTTTGACTCAACCTTGGTCAAACTAAACCCATGGTCAACTAACCAAGTTGCACATGAAAATAATTTCTTCTAATTAACTAAATAGCCCATTTTCCTCACAAAGGCATATTCTTTGAGAATATTCCTGCAATAACTCCACTTATTTGACTTTCTTTCCCAAATATTAATGCCTCTTATAGGGTCTTTAATAGCCACCTTTCTCTTACACAAGGCCTTAAATGGCCTCTTACATGCCATCTTGTACCTCTTACATCTCAACCACATTCATTCAATATTCTTTTACATCCTCTTACACATCCACCTACATGCCTTAACTCTACACATTCTCCAAAATGTGCTCCACATCCACCCCTTAGCCTTATGACAAGTGTCACAATCCTATTGGCTCCCCATTTAGTCCCACATTCACCAATTTCATCTATTCTTCAATCCTTTACTCTTATAAGTAGAGGCCTCTTCTACTTGAAATGGATCCACAACTTTATGTTGTTGCAAGTATGAATATGTATAGTGGTGTTGTCATTAATGTTGTCATTGATGTCAAAACACTATAGGTTGTTGTAGAGAAAGGAATCAAGTGATTGTAGCTCATGCATGTATAGTTGAAATACTATAGAGATGTTGTGAGTACATGGAGCTATCTTTATGGTGTTGCAGGTGTGCTGATATGATGAGTTACTGAGTGCTTTTGAGAAAATTAATAAATAGTGAAGACATAATTGTGCGTGTTCAGAATGTGCTCCAACATGTGCTCTAGATTTCTTTTGTGTTGATCCTATGCTTGTGCAGATCTATAGTGTTGTTTAAGGGCATCCTTGGGTGATATATCCTTGATTATAACTTCTGGTTTGATGAAGAGTGAAAGTTGAGTTCATTGGTTTGTGAACTAGTCTAGCAAAGTTGTTTGTCTATGGATTGGGAGAAATGTATCTACTCTTTATTCCTTTGTTGGTTTGTTTCAGATATTGCGGATCTAAAAGAAGGCTTGTAATGGTGTTATTTGTGTTCTATCAAAGGTGTTTGTGGTTTGGTGCTTCAAAAGACTAGTTTCAAAGTTTCTATGTGTATCTGTACAGTCTGGATGGATTGATGGAAAGTGTTTTGTGTATGAAAGTTGTTGTAGTAGCTATGGATGATTCCGAGGGCATATGAGATGTGTTCCAATATAAGGTGAAGCATGTTATGTGGTCCGCATTATCTTCTTGTTGTGGAAGCGTGTACTTCAAATTTAAGTGGTGTTTTCATTAGGTTTGGCCAACCTGGTGTTTACACGTCATGTGAAGGATAAGTATCAATTAAGGAAGCATGTGATTGATCCAAGATGTTGTTTTGGGTGCTGGGTAAGTGTTGGTTTGGTCTACTCTCATTCTCATCCACCACGGGAATGTTGAGTTGCCGACCTAATTTGAATTTGTAAAATGAAATGTGTGTAGCTGACCTTGAAGAAAGACCTTGAAGAAAGTTTCTAAGATTGAAGATGGTATAAATACATGACAAGATGTTATGGATTGTACACCACAAGTGTGAGAAGCAAGGTAGATGTGAGAGATTGTTCAAAATTGAACAGAGGAAATGAGAACTTCAATGTGTTAGACTCCTGGAAGCGGTGAGCTGATGGTGTCTACAATTCTCTGATCAAGGTTGCAGATGTGTGAAATTTGTTGTGGTGGATCTTCTGTTGCATTGAGATAATATTCTCTGTGTAACATTCTTCTTTCTATCTTTCTATATCTTTAGGCAGTGAACATCCCTTCTGGACAGTGAGTCCTAGTTAGACAGTGAGTCCCTTCTGGATAGTGAGTCCTAGTTAGACAGTGAGTCCTATCTTGGGCAGTGAGCCCTCTGGAAATGAGCCTCTTTGTAAATGGTTTTTCAATTACTCTTATATTGTGAGTTAATCCTCACTGTGGTTTTTCCCTTATTAGGTTTTCCACACAAATCTGGTGTTTCTTGTGTTGATATTGCTTTTTGTTATTTGCACTTCATGCTCATACTTAATAATAGATTAAAGTGGATGTAGAGCTAATAATTGTTTGAGATTTATGTGATTGGTGATAACTGATTCACCCTCCCTCTCATTTTTCTTGTGCATTTCAACATATGCAATCTTATTATAGGCACATTCATCACTCATGTTCATCACATTTTAACTTGTTTCCATTATCACTTTGTATCAATCTCATACTTGAAATCATCTACCTCTTAGAAGCTTGTCAAAGGGGTTAGGAAAGGGCTACTTTCCACATCAATGTAGCACCAATCCCTCTATGGGATGGAGGTTTGGTTGAATTAGATTATATTTACATGTTTATTTGCTTATGTTACATACTTTATTTCATGTTTTCTTCTCTATGCTTGATCAACAATTTCATAGGGAGTGGTTTATTTGAGCTTTCTAACAATGGCTAATCTTGTGTGCTTTATCTATTGTTAGTTAGTGCAAATTTTCATTCATACACACACAAATATATATATATATATATATATAGATATATATATATACATACATATATATATACATATACATACATATATATATACATATATATATATATATATATAGATATATATATATATACATACATATATATATATATACATATACATACATATATATATACATACATATATATATATACATGTATATATATATGTGTGTGTATATGTATGTATATATATATATATAAAATTCAAGTACACACGTGCTTTAAATTTGACCTTGTAGGACTTTGTTGGTGGCATTTCTACCTTGATGAGGTCACACCACCTCAACCAGGATATGCAGTGCAACCTCATATGGTAATTTAAAATTTTGATTATATTTAACATCAAATTACAAATTATACCTTGTGAATAACTTAAATTAAATTTAAAACTGAATATATATATGCTCATACATGTTAAATTCTTTTTCTTTTATAGAATGATACATGTCATGTAGCCGAGCATGTAGAGACAGGTCCTGCACTAGAGCATACACAACAACCTCTTATAGTACAATTCAAATATGATAAATTATAAATTAAATTGAATTAAATCATTTTTAATCGTCTTACATTTGATTTCAACTTTCTTTCTCTTGTATGTAGACTGAATCAGAGTGTGTAGAGATAGGTCTAGGTGCACCAGAGCATGCAGAGCAGCCTCACATAGTAATTTAATTTTATGATAAATTATAAATTAAATTTTCATTAAATCATTTGTAATCATCTTACATCTGATTTCAACTTTCTTTCTCTTATATAAAGTGATTCAGGTCATTTAGGTAGTCCATGTGGTGTGAAGAGGTCTCTTGATTATAGAGATGATATGAGTTAGATTATTTCATGGGCTATATTTGATTATTTCACGTACTACATATATGTGTACAAGTTTTAGTATTTCAATATATGTTTCAGTATTTTCATGGACTTAATATATTGTTTCATGGACTTTATTAATTTCAGTATTTTATGGTCTATTACTATTAAATATTAATTTACACATGTGCATTTACGTATTTTATGTGAAATTAATATGAAATTGATAGGACATCCAAATATTTGTACTTTACAAAAGATTCATAGTCAAGAAATTAATATGACATTAATATGAAATTAAAGTTGAAATTAATAGGACATTGAACTTTTTTTAAGAGACGATGGTGACGGGAGGAGTTTGGGGCTACATGGGCATGGCAGCCTACAGACTATGAGGCCGTGACTGCATGCAATCCTTTCTCTTTGCATGTTGTTTGCTTCTAGTTCAATGGTGTGGTGGTTTAGGCTATCGGGTGGGGAGGTTTTGTGTATGTGGGGGGCATCTATATTATCTTGGGTTTTTTTTCATCTTCAACTACTCTGTGCTTTATTCAAAGCCTTCTTCTTTGAGGGTTTTTCCATGTCTCCTCTCCAGTGATGGATCAATGGGAAGCTTCGGGGGTGAATTCTGCTCTGGATTTCCAAACTCCTTTTGGAACAAAATCTCCTTCTCTTTCAACAAAGTTTTTTGATAACAACTCGTTCTCTAATGAGTCGGGGAGTGGAGGATTTTCTCCATCTGGAGGTCCTCATATCTCAAAAATTAATGGGTGATTGGAACGAAGCAAAGATAGGCCAGTGCTAGTAATTCAACCAAAATAGATTGTGGAGGATATTGAGTATTACTCGAAGCATGCTTTGCTCTGCAAATTTTTGGGAATGAGGGTTTCACTCCAATTCTTGGAGTCATGGGCTCACCGTACCTGGTCCCTGAAGGGTGAGATGGAAATAATGTTGTTAGAAAATAGTTACTTCATGGTGACTTTTAATTGCATGGAGGATTGCAATAGAGTGTTCAAAGGTGGGCCTTATTTCCACAACTAGATTGGTTTATTTATTAAATCCTATCATGTGCGTTTTGATCCTTCAGAGGTGCTTCTGAGTTAGGTTCCGGTGTGGGTACGTCTCCCTAGATTTCCAATTGAATGTTGGCACGATGACATCTTGCATCGGGTTGCGTTGTTGTTGGGGAAACCAGTGGGTACTTCTCAACAAACTCATGATAGAAAGGTAATGAATTCTTTCTCATTTTTTTGTTGAAATGAATTTAAATAACGCTCTTCTAGATTCTTTGGAAATTCATGCGAGTTCATATTCTTGGGTGCAAGAGCTAGATTATGAAACATTTCCCTTTTGGCTTTGTCTATGTCATGAATATGGCCATCTACAGAGAAGATGCCCGAAGTCTAAATCTTTTGAGTCTCAGACTACTTAGCCTCCTCACAATCCTCCTAAGGTTGACAAAGGAAAGGACCCCATTCTTGGTGAGGCTGTAGGTGTGAAGGTTTTTATTCCTGTTAAGGCTCATAATAGGAACCGAGGTCAAAAGAGGACTCTTAAGGAGCGTCAGGAAGGAGATACCTTTAATAGATTTGAGGTTTTGGATGATCTTAGTCGGAAAGAGGTGAATCTGAGTATGATGTTTATGGATGAGAGTGTTTCAGGAAGGAATTATTCTAGATTACAACCAGTCTTCTTAGGAGGTTGGTGCTTTGCAAATGGAAATGGGTCTGAGTTTGGTGGTTCATGGGAGGTTTGAGCCTCTTGTAGATATGAAGATGGGGGAGGGATAGATCTCTACTCCATTGGTGAAAGTGGGGTATGATTCAGTAAAAGGAAACAAGGCTTCTCCTTCGTTGGGAATTCTTTAGAAAGACCAAAAGAAAGGGGTTGCTGAGAAGTCTTCCAAAGTTGGGAGAAAGGACTTGAAAAAAATAAAGATGATGGGGGAGACTTTGGTGGAGTCTAGATCTGTTAAGACCTTGGATTCCCATTTTTCTAACCCTCTGAAATGATCGTCGTCTCTTGGAATGTAAGGGGTTTGAACAGTGGTTGTCGACAAAAATCTATTCATGAATTGGTGAGAATTTATTCTCTTGATGTTCCTTTTTTACATGAGACTAAGTTATCTATTGAAAGTATGATTGGTTTGTTGCCAAAGCTGTGGGGGTGGGGTGACTACCAACATATTGGGGCTCTAGGTAATGCAGGGGGTGTGGCTTTCCTGTGGAACCCATTGAAGATTTGTCCTCTTTGGTGGATGTCTTCCAAGTCTACCATCTCTGTGGTTGCTTCAAGTCCGGAGTCGGGGGAAACTATTCTACTTTCAAACATCTATGCGCCTACTGATTTTCTTGGTAAGCAGTTATTATGGTCTCTATATAGGTGCAAATTTGCACCCCTTACACAAATTCCCCTTTTACACTTCCTCACCTTAGAAAACCAAATCCAAAGGAAAAATTCCACATCAGCTGGCTACGTTCCTTCCACTTGGCATTTTTTTTTGCATTGGTAGAAGAATAATTGTCAGGGATGCTCGCATGACACATAGGCGTCCACGTGACATGCTCACGTCCCTGATTGATTCCTGCGTCTGAAGTTGGCAGAGGCATTACACTTCCTTATTGGGAATAGTTTGTAACATCCCTCTTCGACCAACTGACCCAAAGATGCCTTATTCTTGCTCATTCTTCCTTCAAATTGATTCATTCTCACTTCATTTCATCCTCTTTCAATCTCTAAGCATTCTAGCAATCACTTCTTGCATTCTCAAGCATTCTCATCCTTCATTTTCACTCTCAAGCAACACTTTGGCACTTCATAGAAACAACAACAACACTCCATCAACTTCGTAAAGAAAGTGTGGAACAAGCCATTGCAGCAAGGGCTTGAGGTTTTGCAGCACCTCCCTTCATCACAGTTGAGGTTGTGGTGATTTTTCAAGTCCTCTTTTCTCCTCCATTAGCTAGTGAGCTCTTGGTGGAGGTGGTAAGCATTTTCACTCCTCTCCTTTACGATTTGGTTGAGTAGCTTAATACTATTTTGTAGTGTTACTTGATTTTATCCTTCTCTATTTCTTTATCATATATTTCTCTATCGTTGCTATCTTGGTTGTTTGTGGAGGTGGAAACACCAAAATAGGGGTTTGACTGAGGCAAGCCCCTATATAGCCCCCAACAATTTTTCCTCTTTCTTGTGTGTATGTGGACGTGCATTTGGAGCTAGCTGGCGAACGAGCATCTTTGTGAGATTATCTTTGTCACCTTAGCTTTCATATACTTACTTTACCACGTTCATTTGTATCTCTCCTATTTTATAGTTCTATTTTGTTCCTTTAGAAGTGACTAGCTAGGTCGTCAACTCATTTTCTAGTGGTTCTTACTGTATTTTCAGTCCTCTGGTCGTACAGACACCAGTGCACCTGAGAGACGCCAGCATGCCACGTTGTCGTCTCAGAACTGCAGTTCCATCCTCAGATAGAGAGCTACCTGAGGTACAGTGTTGAACCTAAAAACCGGCTCGCCTAGCCCCATTTTGGATTTCGGGTCCACAAAGTGATTGAGGGACCTTATAGTCCTCATGATTCTTGTCCCTCATTTCAAGACACCCCTTTAGAGTGAGGTAAGTTAGGGCAGCCTTCCGCTCTTGGCTCTCTGTGACCTAGGGCCTTGAACATGGTTGGTCCCCCTCTCTTACAGTCTCATATTAATTTCATTTAAAGCCTTACTCCTTTTTTACCTTGGGTTATTGCAGGTGATTTCAATGCCATTATTGAGTTGGATGAGAAGAAGGGTGGTATTGCGAGATTGGAGCCCTCTGCTTTCCTTCTTCGTGATAACATATCTACCTTGAATCTGGTTGACATTAAGCCTTGTAATGGTTAGTTTACTTGGAACAATAAGAGAATGGGAGAGAATTGTATTGCTGAGAGACTTGATCGGTTCTTGGTTTCCTATTTCTAGATTGGAGGATTGTGGTCTACTTGCTTTGAGATTTTGGACTAGAGGGGCTTAGATCACTAGCCTTTTAAGTTATCTACTACTTCGACATGTGTTGCTCGGTCCCCTCTTTCAAGTTACAAATTATGTGGTTAAGATATTTTTCCATGTAGGAGTATGTGGCTGAATGGTGGTGGAGGGGAAGACCTGCTTATGGCACTGCTATGTCTTTCTGAGGATTTACTCAAGGAGGAGGCAAGGGCTTTGAAAGATTTGGAAGAGTGTGAGCTGCGTGAAGAAATTTATTGGAAACAAAAGGCTCACATTGAGTGGTTGCAGGAGGGAGACAAAAACATTGATTTCTTCTTCAATTATGTGAAAGCCAAGAGACATGGTAATTCTATGCCTATTCTTGTGAATGATAGGGGTGAGCATTTATCTTCTTTGTAGGACATGTCTAGAGAAGCTTTGTAGTTTTTTGTTGCATTATTTAGAGAGGATTCTTAGGATGGTTTGGCGGAAGAAAACCATGTTTTGTCTTGTATCTCCTCCTTGGTTACTGGTGAGATGAATGAGCATCTTTTGGGCTTTATCTCGCTGGAGGAATTGGAGGCTACTATTTTCTAGATGAAGAAAGGAAAAGCCCCGGGCCCTGATGGCTTTCTGGTTGAATTTTATTAGGAATTTTGGCATATCATTAAGCTGGACCTATTGGAGGTGGTTCATGAGTCTCAGAGGAATAAGAAGATGGTGTGGGCTTTGAACTCTACCTTCCTTTCTCCCATTCCCAAATGTGAGGAGGTGAATCGGTTGATTCAATTTTGAACTATTTCCCTTTGTAATGTGGTTTATAAAATCATTTCCAAGTTGATTGCTGAAAGGATGAAGCAATAGCTTAGAGGGATTATCTGTGAAGAACATAGTGGTTTTGTGGAGGATCGACAAATTTTGGATGGGTTGGTCATTGCTATTGAAACCATCCATTCTATAGCTACCTTGAAAGAAAAGGCTATGCTCATCAAGTTGGATATGGAAAAGGCCTATGATAGAGTTAAGTGGTCCTTCTTGCAAAAAAATCTTATTTCTTTTGGTTTTGTTGAGGAGTGGCTTCAGTGGGTTATATGCTATGTTACTTCCACTTTTTTCTCAGTGTTGATTAATGGTGGGCCTTCTTGTCTTTTTAGTGCTTCTAGAGGCTTTCGTCAAGGGGATCATCTCTCTCCTTATTTATTTATTTATTCTTCTTGCTAAAGGTCTGGGTAGAGTGGTGAAACGTAATGTTGAGTTGGGTTTTATTTAGGGATGGGTGTGGGGAAATGGTTTGCCTCCTCAATCTCACCAAAAATTTGTGGATGATATTGCTTTGATGGGTATGGCTAAGATCAAAAAAGCTATGAATTTGTGCAAGGCTTTGGATATCTATCTTGTTGCTTATGGTCAAAGGATTAATGAAGATAAATCTTCCATTTTCTTCTTCAATACTCCACGGCTTATTCAACAAAGGATTGCTCATATCTTGAGGTTTCGGATTGGTTCTCTCCCTTTAACTTATCTTGGCATTCCTATCTCTTCTAGTATTCTTCCTAGGGAGTCATGGTAGAATATTCTGGACAAGTTTTGTGCGAAGGTTAATCATTGGACTCATAGATGGTTGTCCTTTGCTGGCCATGTTCAACTGCTTAAATCGATGGTGTAGGATCTTCCTATTTATAGGTGCATGTTCTAGGTGGCTCCGATTGGGTTTTTGAAGGATTTGGATTCTTTGGCTAGACAATTCTTATGGGCCGAAAGCTTATCCTCTTCTAAGTGGAGCATAGTGAAGTGGGACATTGTGTGTAGCCAGAGCAGCTTGGGGGTCTTTGATTGCAGCAGTCAACTTGGTTTGGGTTGGCGTTGGCTGCAAAGCTTTACTAGAGGTGGTGTGTGTTTCAAGATCATATCTAGGCCAAAATTTTATCTCACAAGTACCTACCAGGGGTTTTGAAGGAGAAGATTCCCAGACATCCTCTAGTGGGGAAAGGTTCTGTGATTTGGGGAACACTTAAGAAAGGGGTTGCACTAATCAAGGAGGGCTTGTTTTGGATATGCAATAGGGGGTTGAGGCTCTCTTTTGGTTTGATTCTTGGGATGGTTTCCCCCCTATTTTGAGCTAGTATCCTAATTTTATGAATCTTTGCTATCACTTCTTGGAGGTTGGTTGGTCAAGGGTGATTGATTTTAAGACTTCTTATCCATGTGGGATGATGGAGGTGGCTAGGTGGAAGGATTCTTGTGATTGTCCTATTGTAGATTGGAGGAGGATTGTGTTGAGCTTCAAAATATTTTGGCTGGTAGACACTGTAGCTCCCTTAGGGATAAGGATATTCTGGCTTGGAGCCCGGATCCTAAGGGTGCTTTCATTGTGGCTAGTGGGTATCAAGAGTTGTCGTTTCATAAGTTTGGTGGAGTGGAGGTCCCTTGGTGGAAACATGTGTGGAACAAGTTTTCATGGCCAAAGTGTAATTATTTCATGTGGACTCTAGCATGGAATAGATGTTTGACTTGCGATAATCTTCAGAAGTGGGGATTCCAGGGTCTCTCTATTTGTGTTCTGTGTGGTTGCAGTGAGAAGGATTCTTCTCATTTGTTTTTCCATTGTTCTTATTCTATGCTGCTCTGGAATTTATGGTGGGGTGTTTGGAAACATCCATGTGTTCATGCTTCTTCCCTTGTTGAGTTCTAGCACAATCTGGGAAGACCTCCTGCCTAGGCCTCTTTCCTCCAGATTTTGTGGTGCATTGGTCCTACTTTCATCCTTTGGAAAATTTGGTTGGAAAGGAATCGTAGGATTTTTCGTGGGCATAGGCTGATGGTTCAACAAGTTTGGCACAAAATTGTTGGTATGACCCAAGAGATGGTGGAAGCCAAATGTGAAGTGACTTATCCTTTGGAAAGGAGTGATGATGAGATTGTGAATAGATTGGGCTTGCAGGGGTTGACTTTTGTCTTTGCTTGTGTCAAAAGAGGTAGGTGGGCTAAAAAGAAGGTTTAAAGGGTTGGAAGATGGTTACCTCCTATGGCAGATATTCTGAAGATTAATAGGGATGGTTCTTCTAGGGGTAATCTTGGGTCTACTAGGATTGGTGGAGTTGGAAGAGACTGTTCTGCCTCAGTTATTTTCTTTTTCTCCATTCATAAAGGGCAGCATTCTAACAACTTTATGGGGGGGGGTTGGTGGTTCTCTGGGCTATTGAGTGTGCTTGTGCTTTGGGTTGGTGTAGGATTATCTGTGAATCTAACTCACTGATTATTGTTAATATGTTGCATGAGGAAAAGGTGGGCGAGGTTAATTGGTAGCTTGCGTTGGTGGTTTGACAGATTCTGTAGATGTGCTCTATGTTGGAAGTGGTGTCTTTTTGCCCACATTTTGCATGAATGGAATAGAGTTGCTGACTGTTTGACTAAGAGGGCTTCAAAGCATGTAGATGATTGGAAGGTTGAGGGGTGGCGACAACTATCCCCTGATTATTGTCATGAATTAGAGAGGGTCATTGTTGATGATATGGAGGGATAAGGAGTTTGGGGCTATATGGATAGTGGTTTTTGTCTTGGATGGATGTTCTTGTGCATTCTCTCTTGGGAGCCTATGGGTTCCCTGATCCCTATGTAATATTTATTTCATGATTTCAATAAAGTTTTTACCCCCTTTTTATTCAAAAAAATTAATAGGACATTTAAATATTTATACTTTATAAATTTAGTGATTCATAGTGAAGGCATTAACTTATCAAAGAAATTCTAAAAACATTTCTTAAGGGGATCAAATACTTTAAAGTACATGTCTCATATTTAATCACTACAATTGCTTAATGGGATCAAAGAAATCAAAAAATAATATTAGTTTTAATATAATTTATGTCACAATAGGATGTCTTAATGGGTCCTAATAGGACTTCTTAAGGGGATCAAAGAATTCAAAGTGCATGTCTCATGTTGGATCACAATTGATATAATTAAGTATTAGACTTTAGGGTGACTCATCATAACAAATGATATACTCAAGTATAAATATTTAGGATATGTCCTAATAGGATGTCTTAAGGGGATCAAAGAAGTTCTCAATATTTGGTGAAGTTTCCCAGGGCAACCAAATTTAACAATAATATACATGATATTTAGTGATTATACAATAAAATTTAAAGTTTCAAAGTAGGAAAACATGCACATTTAACGAACAAAATATATAGAATATTGATTTTGATATCTAAAAGTGTAAAGTATAATTGTGTATGTACATGTATACAAATTTGTACAAAATGTATAATTGTGTAATTGTGTATGTAAATATATGCCAACTCAAAACAATGTTTATAAAATGTGGCTATGCCATCTCAAGAAAACTCAAAACTTGTGGGGAATGTAGTAGGTCTTCACGCCACCTAATATCAAAATGATACAAGCAATATCAATATATCATAAAAACATGTATTTTAATTTATATAAAACTATCTATATACACAACTTTTACATGTATTTACAAATATTCCACACATGTGTGTAGGTTGAATCTACATCGTCTCCTTTTTGTTTCAAAGTATGATATCAATGTGATGATGGATTAAGGATACAAAAAAGGATAATAAATCAATTTTAACTATTAATGTACAAGAAATATCAATATATAATCAAAACATGTATTTAAATATATAAAACTAAAACTATATAATTACCTTGCTTTAATACCAAGTACTCCATGTTATCTAGGTTGAATATGCATGGACTCTCTTTTTTACATCTCAAACTATGTGATGAATTTGTGATGATGGATTAAGAATTCAAAAGGACAATAAATCAATTTTAACTATTAACATACAAGCAATATCAATATATAATCAAAACTTGTATTTAAATATATCTTAACTAATAATTACCTATTTTTACCAAGTATTCCATGTTGTCTAGGTTGAATCTACATGGACTCTCTTTTTTGTCTCAAAGCATATGATGAATTTGTGATGATGGCTTAAGGATATAAAAGGAAAATTTAAATCAATTTCAACTAATAACATACAAACAATATCAAAACATGTATTTAATGTTTTTAAAAGCACAATATAAAACTAAAACTATATTTACCTATATTTACTTATTCCATTGTACCATTTATATCCTCTCTTTTTGCAACGCATCTATGATTTTTTTATTCTCTTCCAAAGAAATTGTCAATAGCTCTCTATTTGAAGGTCTTCCATGATACCTCACTAGTTTTATTTGTTTTCACCACCAAATGTGAGTAGTGCATAATCTTCTTATGTGTTTCATAATCTTCAAATGCAGGGAAACCATTCTTCCTTAATAGATATTTTTGTAGCCAAGTACCAACAAACACCATCAAACTTGTTGGATAATGATATCCATCATCAAAGAAGTTCTCAAAATTTTCTTAAGGGGATCAAAGACTTGTTATCAAAATTTGTTTAAGGGGATGTCTTAAGGGGATCACCAAACCTGTTGGATAATGATAGCCATCATCATCTTCTCAAGGTGCTATTAACTTATGTTTAGTCTCCACACAACGGTCCAACCAATATTTGGTTTCCTCTTCATTCTCCTCAAGTGCAACAATAGCATACACATGTCCTGCAAAACAAATTTGATTCAATAACTTACAAGTATCCATATAATTTGACCAATCTACATACATACATTCATATGTATATAAATAAATAAAGTCATTACAAAATAGTAATAAAGTGAAATAAAATGAAATAAATTGATTTAAATTACCTTCTTGTACAAGGTCTGAAAGATGGTCATAGTCGTCTGATGCAAACACTTGATCATTTTCTTCAATTGTTGTTTTATATTGATCATGTGCTTTTGTAGGTGTCATGATCTTTTCTTCTACTCTTCAACCCATTCTGTATTCTCACATGCTTCCCAATCTCCTGAAATATAAAACTGAGAAAAAAATGAAAGCTCCCTTGTCTAGATAGTCCATGTGCTTGAATTTGAACTCTTAAATGAATGCCATTTAGTAGATCCTCTAAATATCTCACAATCAAGTCTAGGTAGAATGTTCTTTTCTTCAACCAACCAAAAGAATCGACGAATTGTAGAGTACTCACTTGATCCAAGTGTAGATAATCTTGTATTGTACCAATCCACAATCCCACGTGCATTTTTACATTTTATTGCATCCTCAAATTTCAATTTCTCTCTAGCAATAATTCTTTTAGCACATGCGCCAGCTCCATTATGTTCTCCTTTACCATGTCTAGCTTCAAACAAACTCCACATGTGTTGGACATTATGTTCCTTGTGAACCCTACTTAACCAATAGAACATTTGAGCATTCTTGAACCGTCTCATACAATTATCTGACCATATGAGATGTTCTGTCATCTGGATTCCTCTTTCTCTAAAATTTGTACAAAATATATTGAAACAGTATGAACAAAATCTTACGAGTGTAACTAGTTGTCACTCAAATAGAAATGATACTCCCTCAAAAAAATTATATCATCCTCTGTGCTATCATCTACATGTCTGTAAAAAATATGAAAATTTACATAGCCACTTGCACTGAATTGTAATATTGTGATTGGATTTCCTCTTGCAAAGATAGAATATAGTTTTCCCCAAAATCAACCACTGATAGTATAGTTCCAACTAGAAATGTGTTTCTACATGCACAAAATTTTCCATCAAACCATCGAGCATGTTGAGAGTTCTTGACATATTTTGGTACAATCTTACTCTTAAATTCTGATATGAATGCATGCACACTAAAAGTTTTTTCTATAATTAAATCACAATGCTTTCCAATTTTTCCATATTTTAAAGAATAGTCAACATTCTTAAATCTTTTAACATCCACTAATTGTTTTCCAAAATCATTTTCAACACTTTCATGCATACAAACTCTTAAGAATGAAAGATTACCACAACTAGTGCATTGTCCAGAAATACATGAACTTAAAAAAAAAATTCCCATTAGATCTTTCACAAAACAAACTTGATATAAAATCCTTTATTGTTTTAGGTGGCATATTAATACCATATTCTTGCATAATCATATTAGTATGTAAAGTACAAAGTATATATAGAAACACATCGTAATAATAATGAAATTGAACATGCATTTTACAACAACAAGATATTTGTTGCTTATTAATTTTTACATACCAAGATTTACATTTTTCAAAAGATCTTTGACTTATTCTAATATTACCAGGTAACATTAAATCACCACAAAATTTTCTATAAAATTTAGTTTGCATTGTATCTAATAAGTGTTTTGGATGAGGATCACAAAATTTGGACCCCACTCTTAGTTTCAAAACATCTCTAGCATTAGATGATACCCTAGTATTATCATGCCAATATTTTTCAATTAAAGATTTGATTTCAACATTCAATTTCATTTCATACCTCAGAAGTCGACCACTAAAACTCCAACATTGGTTGATTGGATCATTTTCTATGCTTTCTCTTCTCTTTGTCACTCTTACCAATGTTTTAAGATGTATTCTTAGAATTTTACTAATATTGCTTAACATTCATTTATTCAAAGTTGCTTTATTAACTATAATAGTTGTTATAGCTTGTCATGCTACATTCTTATCTTTAGATCAAATATTCTTTGCAATAGACTTAATGGCACTAGCAATAGTAGACATAGCATGTTTTAGTGATTGATATTTTCTTCTTGGTTTAACAAAAATTCCTAACTTTTTCATTACTTTTCTCATTTTCCACATTCCTATAAATTGCATCATTATTTGACATTGAAATGATAGCTTTTTACGATAAAAAAATTCTTTGTATAATCTATTGGCATGCATTCTTATTTGTCTCCAAGAAATCTTACCAGGAAGATTATCCAAAACATGTCTTTCAATTTAAAAAAAAAAAACTTTCATTTTCAACATCATATCCTGGATTTTCATTTTCAACTTCAAAACAATTTTCATTTTCATCTTCATTTTCATCAACAAAATGGTTTTCATTTTCATTTTCATTTTCAACAACAAAACATTTTTTATTTTCATTTTCAACAACAAAACAATTTTCATCTTCATTTTCTACAACAAAACGATTTTCATTTTCAACTACAATATGTTTAAAATCTTCATAGATCTATGAATATTATCGACGTCAACATCATTAAATCCAAATCTTTTAAATCTCCTATAAAAAAAGTTTCCATATCATTCAAAGGTGGATTTGAAGACGTACTTGGATTTGTGCCGATTAAAACATTATCCGTAGCATTGAAAGGGGGATTTGAAGACATACCAGGAGTAGTTTGTATAATCGTATTATTTTCCACATTCATCGAGCTTACAAATTTGCATCGTCTACATCCATGGTCTCCTCAATGTTTTTATCTTCAATAGTTGTGGAATTGGATGCTTCAACATTATTCATTGATCAAATCCTCATTCTTCATCTCTGTCTTTTTTCCTCCTTTACTCTCTTTGCTTCAATTTCTTTAGGGGTCAATACCTTCCTATCTTTCCTCTTATTACAAGCTTGTGATCCCATGATTACAAAATTCTGAAGCACAAATGAATGTAAATAGTCAAAGTTTTCCTCCTTTGTTCCTCCTTCAAACGAGTAGAAAATGAACACAATTCCACCCAAAAACTATCCCAATGATGCCTCCTTTCAAAAATTCAATTAAAATTACAAGTTCAAGACCCTATAAAGACAAAACTTGATAGAAAATAGGTGAAATTGTCGTTGTCAGTTGTACACTGTCAAGTTGCAGAATTAATAGTAATATTTTTCCAGTAAAAATTAAAAAAGATCAAAAAAGAAACGAGATCCCATTTATAAAACATGATCTTGTTTCATAATTGGGATCCTGTAGTAAATGGGATCCTGTATATTTTTCCAATGCTTAAAATAATAAATGAAAGGAATGGAATCCCATTTTGTAAATCAGGATCCCGTTTCTTAAAATTTGAATTTTTGGTTGGGTTTGTGCCTTGGTTTTCGGTTCAAGAAAAGGCTTGGGGTCCCGAACCTAAGCTTTGGACCTAGTTTGACCTACAACTTGAAGGCCATGCCAATGTCACAAGAAAATAGTGACTTTGGACATATGTCTGAAGACCTTTTTGTAGAATTTTTTAATGAAATTAAAACCCATTATAGATGAGACAGTGTGGATTCCAAATATGTAATTTTTTAACAATTGGATTTTTTTTTCTATTTTTCAATTAATTTATGATGAAACTGGTCCATAAACTTGAAATATCAATTTTTTTTAGTATTTTAATAACTTTTTATTAAAATATTTTTTTGTAAAATGAATTTCACAAAAAACGTACTTTAGATAATTCTTTTCAATTTGAAAAAAAATTCAAAAAATGATAAGTTTAGGTCATCTTATGCATGATGTACACAACAATTTTTCAAAACAACAAATATGGCCAATCAAAAATTAACAAAAAAAATATTCAATAAAAAATTACAAAAAATATCGAAAATGTGCTTCAATGAGTTACAAATCTTTTCCCAAAAGGATTTAGAAAAATATAATTATTTAGGTCAAAATATGGATGACGTACACGTGCATGGTATGGTAAAAAAAGTGACTTTTAAATAGTGGTTTTTAGAAACACCTATTGAAAATCAATTTGTATCATCTGGGTATTGAAATAATTTACATATTTGGAAACTAGACTTTGAGTACTACATTTTATGATTAGTGAATTTTTTAAAGATTTCATCTCTAAGTGCTTCAAATTTTAAGGTCAAATGTGACAAATTCTGAAAATCAGGGAAAACACTTCCACTTTTTTGGACTCAATTTCTTGTCAGCACCCTATGGTAAAAAATTAGTGAATAGTAAAAACTTGAAGCTTCCACTAATGGTAATTGGGATTTTTGCATGTTTCTTAAAATTATAGAATATAAAACTTATATTTTAAGAGATGTTAAATATTTTTATTTTGTAAGATAAAATGTATCATGTTGGAAATGTGATTTCCTACCTTTTGGATATAGGTGTTATTTTTTTTGGCCTTATTTTTAGTGCCATGATATTTTAGGGGAATGTTAGAGTTAGGAGTAGAGGGGGACCCATTATGATGTCACTCTATATCCTCATGCAATAGTTTTTCCTATTATTTATTGGTTCATTGTACCTAATTATGTATTTGGTTCCCTTGAGTGTTGTTGGATTATCACCCTCATTGCTTGGTGTTAGTGGTTGTCACAATTCCCTTGTGTGTTATTGGTTTTTTATTACATAACCCTTATATACTATTGTTTGATTATGATTACAATGTGTTTTTTATTGAATGATGATGTCATACTTTTTTTGTGCTATGAGCATTTAGTGCAAACAATGATTTGGCATACATATTAATAGATGGATTACAACCTGGCTCTGAGTGTTCTCCTTCTTTACTCAATTGCATTGAAATAAAATTATTACTAATAATGAAGAATAAATGACAAGGGTTATGTGAATTAAAAGTATTGGTGCTCCTTGTATTAGCCTATTCATTTCTCCTACTTTTGGTTGGGTAGTGAGTACCTAAGCAGTGATCTATGCATTGGACCCTTGATTTGTGTGTATTCAAGTATGTTTATGCATTGAATTACTATTGTATTATCTATCCTTTAGTTATGTATTGGACCCTTGATGTGTGTGTATTCAAGTATGGTTGTGCTTTGAATTCTATTTGATTGTTTCCACATAATGTGAATTATTGGTGTCTTGCTTGAGACCTTAGTTTGTGTGTGAGATTGGTTGTGCTAGAAGTGTATTCATTATCTTCTCTCTTCATAGCTTTGGGGTTGCTAGGAGTGGCATAGGAATCTATTGTATTCAACTATGGTAATATGGTTGAGAGGTGAATAACATTCCCCAGTCGTCCTTGCTTGGAAGATAACTTGGGAGCTTGAAGAGATCTTGATTTGGTAAATTTTCCATCTTGTATTTACCCTTATGTAATAATTATTGTGCTATATATTTTAGTGGAAAATGCATGTGTACCTAGGCAAGTAATTTTATTAAAACATAATAGATGTTACTATTCATTTTTTTTTTGAAAAAAGTGTTTAGGTGATATTTTATTTCATGGATGTGTTGTAGATGTCAATTGAAACTCCATGGTGTGGTTGGTTCTCATACAACTCTTATAAATCCATAAAGATGATAAAGTTGACATTCAAATCTAGCGTGATTGGTAGGCTTGTTTCCACGCATTGAATAGTTGAATTTAATCTTATTAGAAAAAAATTGTGTAGGTGAATTAATTACTGTGTTGTGTTATCAAAATGAAAATAGACTAATTATTTTTTTTAAAAAAAAAGGTGGCTTTGCCACAAAATTATATTAGATTAAAGAGAATTACAAATAGTTCGAGGGGGAGCAGAGAAGAGAAAAAATTATGCCAAACCCCAAATACTGAAAGAAAGTTTTAAAGAGAACTTGGAGTTTTTCCAACAAGGGAAATTACAATAAAGACCATTTACTAGAGCAACTACCATCAATCTAAAGAACTCGACCTTGAAAACAAGGGAGAAACACAAAAACCAGAAGAACACTAACAACATGAAGAAAGCATCCCTTTAGACCATAAAAAGACCGAAGTAGAACCAAAATCGGCAAAGAAGCCGTATATAACCAGTGGAAGAAGCCGAGAAGAAGAAAAATGAATCCATTAGAGCCCAAGAAAGATGCCAGAATGTTCAAATCTTTCCATCAAAAAGCCTGCAAAGTTCCAAAAAGAACAAAATTTCTTCCAATCTGAAATGTTAGTTTTGTCACCAAAGTTAGCTAACCAAAATTTGCAAAGAACAGATAAGGAAGGAAAACATCATGACGTGCTTCCTTCTGATGAAGCTATATCTGCAAGAGGAGGGAAAAATGGTTCCTCATGTGGCTGAATGATAGCATGTTGAATGAGTAAGCGAATTGCTTTGTATAACATGTAAATGGGGTCACTGACCAAATTACCATACTGCTGAGAAAGAAGTCTCAAGCGGAATTTAAATTCACTATTGCAATCGTTTAAAAGACCATAAGCCATGGCTGAAAGAAGTTTAGAAATTATATAATCGGTGAGGAGGTGTTGCCTGCTTATGATTCCCTCCACCAAACAAGAACCCTGTAGAATGTCGTACCTTTCAAGAGTAGATTGGAGAAAAGAAATTAGGAAAACATGGGGTAAGAGGTACGTGCCTGCAATGAATTTAATCATCTCCACATCACTCAAGATATCCATCAAACTAGAGGCAAAATGAGAAGCTAGCTCATACGGTAATGGTGAAGAATGCATATCTAACCAATCATAGCCAAGAACTATTTGAATAACATCAAATACTTGCTTGCATTCAAATGCAAAAGCCCATCACAGTCATTCCTCAATGCAGGGAATCTCCATTCTAACCTCATGAGTGCGCGGTGGGACAAGAACTCTAAAGAGATTATCCATGGTGGTAGTCTTAAGCCAGAGAAACCAGAAGCACTGAATAGGTAGAGAAAAACAATACAAAGAATAACCAAACAAGGCATGGTGACCGCCAAACTAATTCTCTGGAAAATAAAGCCTCATTCAATTTCAAGATAATTAATGTGCCAAAAGATTTGAGTACCAAGAAAAACCAAAAAACTGCCAAGTGTAATTCTTGGAAAAGATAGAAGAGGCCGAATTAATGCAACATTCCTCTAAGTATTTTTAGTGCTTGCTTCATAAACCAATCAAAATAGTAGCTTTGAGACCGAGTTCAAGCTAACCAAGAAAAGTAACCATTCCAAATTTGGCCCCAAAAATCTGGACCGCCGTCAAAGAATAATGAACCAATATTGCAGGATGAAATAAATACTGGAAGATACAAGATGCTTAAAAAAGTGTGATCATTTGAACATGGAGTTAGGATGAGCAACGGTAATGTACTCATCCCAACATGTCTAAAAATATCACATGAGGTAAAGTACACATC
Source organism: Sequoia sempervirens (assembly GCA_007258455.2). NCBI lineage: Eukaryota > Viridiplantae > Streptophyta > Pinopsida > Cupressales > Cupressaceae > Sequoia > Sequoia sempervirens. The sequence continues at coordinate 97,934 of VDFB02360960.1, forward strand.
CTAGTATATCTTGAGAAACTCCCATAAAATATTTCTTTTTTAACAAAGATACAACTGTCTGAAAGTCAATATTGACAATAACTTTAAATCCCAATATCCAGCTAATGATAACCAAGTCCCAATATATGCCATGGAGATATCCTTATCATACAAGATGATAAGAAAAAGAAATAATTTCTCCATTAGAAATTATCTTGCCAAAAGAAGATAAGAATTTCTCCATTTTAAATTACCTTGCCAAATCATAGAATATTAAATTACATTCCTCAGGAGAAAATTCACGAGAAGATAAATTCTCATCAATTGCTTTATTTTCCAAAGAGTCTGCAATCACATTAGATTCCCTAAAGCAATGTGAAACCATACAACTCAGAAAATCATCGAGTTACTTAAGGATGAAATCAAGAATATATTTAAGATGCCAAGAAGGGGTGCAACGATTTTTAAGGGCTAAAATTGTTGTCATTAAGTCTCCTTCTATAAAAAGATGAGATATTGAAAGAATTATTGCAAGTTTAAGACCAAGACTTAACGCTTTGAATTCGGCCAAATTATTGGTGCAATCTAGGATTTTCTCATAGACTGCTTTTAAAAAATTTCCCTTCCAATCTCTCAGAACAACAACAATGCTAGATCTCCTAGGATTACCCCTGGAAGCTCCATGAAAGTTTAGTTTGATGAAGCCAGGGGGAGGAGGTGACCAAGAAGATGGAATTTTATTAGAAAGAGGAGTATTATGAGGAAGAGAAAGAGAACTTGCTTTGGGAATTTTTAGAAGATTCCAAGATTTCATAATAAAAGAGTCTCATTCAGAAAAAAAATTTGTTAGAAGAAGATTTTCTAAGAATTTCAGCATTGGTTACCTCTGAAATAGAGATCTCAATCTGTTGAATAATTTGAGACAAAGTGGATGCTTTCTTTCAAAAAATCCTATTATTTCTTTCCAACCAAATGTTCCAGATCAAGAGAGAAGGGCTAATATCCCAAATAATAGAAAATGTCGATGAAGGAAATAAGGCAGGCCAGGATAAAAAATGATGATACAGAGAATTATGCAATGGGATTGACCAACCAAGATTTTTCAAAAGCCAAATCCAAAAATCTTGAGAAAAATCATAGTTTAGAAGAAGATGGTCAGTAGTTTCGAAAGACTTTCCGCACATTACACAAGAGAAAAGATTAGTAATTCCAAGCCTTTCCAATCTCATAGCAATTAGGATTATATCCTTAATTGCTAACCAAGCAAATGCACCTTCTTTAGGAAAAATGTGAGGGTCCCAACAAAGACTCAAAGGAATGGAAGCTTTTTGATTATTCTTGACAAGGGAAGAGTAACCATCTCTCACATTATATTGTCTAGATTTATATTTGATCCAAATAACTTCATCCTGTTTATCTGAAAGATAAACATGTCTCTTATCAAGTTCAGATTTAAGTGAAGCTTTAATATGAGATGGCACTTGAAGAAAACTAAAATCCCTCCATTTCCACATGAGATGATTAGAAGGATCAATCTCAATGTAATCCTGAACCTTGTAACCCCATTTAACTTTCAACTCTAGTTCAATCTGACTCCAATCACCCATTTGATGAAGATGATTGTGACCATTCCATGCATCATCCCAAAAAAGAGCTTTATCCCCATTGTTTATCACCCAAGAAAGGTGAGGAGGGAGGACTAATCTGCAAGAGGAAATAAAATTCTAGATTTTGGAGCCTTTTGGAAGCTATTTTTGGGTGAATATTCTTTCTCTATCAAGGGAATCCAAATATTTGTATCTCATTAGCTTACACCATTTAGTTTTAGGATTGGTGTAGATTTTCCACACCAATTTAGCTCCTAGAGCTTTATTTTGAAGGAAAATATTTCTCAATCCAACACCTCCAAACATTTTAGGTTCACAAATGTTATCCCAAGCAACCAAAGATAGCTTCTTTTTAGATGTCAAATTTTCCAACCAAAGAAAATCTCTAAGAACTTTTTGAAGAATTACACCTTTTCCCTTAGGCAAGCTTAAGACTGACATCAAATAAATGGGAAGTGCATAGAGAACCGATTTGAACATGATCAATTTATCCACAAAAGAAAGCCACTTAGATTTCCAAAGTGAGATTCTATTAGAAATTGAAGAAATTAAATTATCCCAAAAAGCATGTTTTTCCTTTCCAAAAAATAAAGGAATTCCCAAATATTTACATGGAAGAGAATCGCTCTGAAAACCTCAAAATTTGAGTAATTTCTTTTTTATAAGAGGGTCAACATTTAAGAAAAAGATTTTTGATTTTGCAAGATTGCACTCTTGACTAGAATAAAGACAATAATCTGAGATGATCTTTTTCATGTAGTAGCCTCTCCCAAAAGAAGAGTGTCATCCACAAATAAAGAATGTGAAATTGGTTGAGGAAAAAAATGAATAGAAATACCTTTACACAAACGAGCATTTCTGGCTGAAATAATAGTTATACTCAGTCCTTCTACTAGTAAGATAAATAAAGAAGGAGAAAGGGGATCCCCTTGCCTTAGACCCTTGGTGGAGGTAAAAAAACTACGAGGAGATATATTAATCAATATTGAAAATATCACCCCTGAGATAAAAGAATGAATCCATTTACACCAAGATTGGGAGAAGCCAAATTTTCTAAGAATTTTCAAAAGAAACTCCCAATTTACCTTATCATAAACTTTTAACATATCCAATTTTAAGACCATTGCCGAAGAATTTTCATTTAAAATTGAATGCAAAACCTCATGTGCAACAATTTCTCCCTTAGGAGTATCTTTACCAGGAACAAAACCACCTTGTTCTTCAGAAATGATCAACGAAAGATGTGTGGACAACCTAGACGCTATTGCTTTGGTGAATATCTTATAAATTGAATTACAAAGAGCAATAGGTCTAAAGTCATTAAAAGAAGATGGGGTGGGTTTTTTTAGGAATGAGAGCAATAAATGTGGAATTAAAATCCTTCAAGAAATTTCTATATCTCCAGGATTCTTCTAAAGCAAGAAGAACATCTAAACCCACAGTGTCCCAACATTTTTGAAAAAAGAGAATTGTGAAACCATCTGGGCTTGGAGCCTTCTCAGGTTCCATTGAGAAAACCACTTTCTTGATTTCTTCCAAAGAAAAATTTGCCATCAATATTTTTTTTTGATCCATGTTAATTAATTTTGGAACATTGTTCAATAATTCATTTTCCTCCTAAAAAGAATGAGAGGCATCAGAAGAAAGAAGAGCTTTGAAATAATTTACTGCCTCAAGTTCAATTTCATTTTCAATAGTAAGAGTGGATCCTGATCAAGATGAAATAGAAAGAATTCTGCTTGATTGTCTATGAAGTTTGGCTGAAGCATGAATTTTTTTTGTATTTTTATCTCCTTCATTCAACCATGTTTCTCTGGATTTTTGTCTCCAGTAGCATTCTTCTCTAGCCAAAATTTCTTCTCAATCTGCTTTAAGATTTTTTTCCTGATTATAAAGAGAATTATCCATTCCCTTCTTGATAACAACTTCATATAATGCAAAAAGTTCTGACTCAATATGAGTTTTCTCCATGAAAATGTTTTTGAAGTGAGTATCATTCCATTCCTTAATTTTGATCTTGAGGTAATATAACTTCTTACTTAATTGGAACATTCTAGTTCCCTTAAAAAAAGGGGCATTAAACCACCAATTTTTAATCAAGTCCATAAAGTTGGGATCTCTAAACCACATTGCCTCCATTTTAAATGGATATTTGATGTTCCTTCAGATATCAGAGAAAGAAAAGGAGATTGGAAAATGATCAGATCCCGAAACAGCATGAATGACTGAAAATAAATCTCCAGAAGTTGCTAGCCAATTTTCTAAAAGTAAATATCGGTCAAGTTTTTCTGCAATTTGACAAAAGTCTTTTCTTCTATTTGTCCAAGTAAAAGTTCCATTCTTGAAAGGACAACATATAGATTATTAGCAGAAATAAAACCATTAAAATCTTCTATCATTGTTGACGGAGGAGTTATGCCACCCATTTTTTCTAAAGAATTTCTAATGGCATTAAAATCTTCTGCAATTATTTTTAAAATGGAAGGATTAGATTCAAAGCTTATCAAAATTTGCTTCCAAATATGCCTTTTTCTAGCTAAAGAATAGGGTCCATAAACATTATAGATAAAAAACTGCATATTTGTTTTTAGGCACCAAATAAAATCTTTTATCCAATTTTCCTTGACCTCAAACTAATCAATTTTGATATAAATCTTATTCCAAAGAGTGATTAAACCTCCTGAAGCACCAAAGGTAGGAGAAGCAATTAAATCCCATTTAGGCCATGAAAAAAAAGATTCCTTAGAAGATTGAAGAGAAAGCTTTGTTTCCTGAAGTAGAATAATATCTGACATGGAGCCCAATAAATGACACTTAATTAAGCATTTCTTGTTAGGTGAATTTATGCCCCTAACATTCCAAGATAAAACTCTCATTGGCCTCGAGGAGAGATGTCCTCTCTCCTCTTCTTATCGATTCTTCTTGAGGATTTTGACCCCGCAGTAGAATCACACTGCCAACATTGGGGGGAAGAGTTTAAACTAGCCTGTTTCTTTGAAGAAGAGCAAAGATTCATTTCCAGGGTAGATTGTAGACCTACAACGATTTCAAGATTCATTTTTTCCTTAATGGATTTACGACCCCTTTTATACCGAGGAGAAACTAAAGACTTAAACTCAGATTCTGTTTGAGAAATAGGAGGAGAAGAAAGAGTATTCAAGATAGAAAAAGTTGAGGAAGGTGGATGGAGGAATCAGATTCATTAAAATTTAACTTTCTTTTTGAAACTGACTAGGAGATTGGTGGTAATAGAGTATTCAAACCCCTATCATTTTCACCCAAAACCTTATCTTCACCCAGAACTTCATCTACTATTTCATCTATTAGTTCTTCAACTTCCTTTGCCATAGCTTCGTCAACAATTTTTAACAAATCTTCTTAAGGACCATTGAGGATATTTTCAAAATGTGAAATATTATTCTTCAAATGATCAGTATCCCTAGATGAAAATATTTTTGATTGATCATCAATTAGAGGGATAATGACATCAAGTTGTTTATTTACATAAGGTGACTTAGTTCCAATTACAGATTTACCACTGTTCTGATTCATATGAAAAGTCTCATTATTAGGAATTTCACAAGAAGAAGTAGGTTTTGAAGAAAAACAGGGCCAAGAATTTTGAGATTGTCTTTTAAAGTCAAAAACCCCAGATAAGGTTGAAAAAACTGGGTTGTCTGACTTTTGAAAGATATCTGAATCAATAGTTAGATTTTCCTCCTTCTAGGTTGCATTTTCCCATTTTATTTGTTGAATCCAATCTCCTTTTTTTTTGTTGAAAGTCAAATTTTTACAAGGAGAGAAGAGGTTGGCTTACTAACCAGAGCCCACACTCTAATTGAGGGTTTACCATTAGCAATAAAAAATTCACTTTTGAGGAAATCCCCCAAGTGATTACCAATTTGTTTAATGGAAGATGAATCTAGATATTCAACTGGAAGAAATGGAAAAGAAAAAAAAATAGGAAGTGGACACAAGTTCAAGGATTCCAATGATAAATTTTCTTGCCAGTCTATGATACCCAGAAAAGAATTTATGATCCAGAATGGACCCTTTCTCATAATTTTTCTCTTCACAGTAGGGTTTTTAAAAAGAATAAAGAATGAAGACACTGAAACAACAAATAAATCAAAAAATTCATACCAGTTCTCGCAAATCCATGCCCACAAAACAAATAATGCCTTTTCTTCGCCCCATAATTGAACAAAGAAGCCATTATGCTCACAGTCCATGTATTGATTATCAATAAATAAAGGAATAGTAGGAATCGGTCTCCATTCCCATTCCTTGCCAGTCAAATTGTCCAAATCATTCAGACAAGAATCAAACTTGACATTGCTATTTCCAAGACCCATTGAAGGAGTATTTTTCAACTTTTCAGAACCCATTTTCATTTGTTTAAAAAACAAGGGTTTTTTCCCTTGTGGGTGAGAAACATTTTTAACATTGCACTGATTTGAGTGCCCATTATTACTTTGTTTAAACTCTTGGGTCTTTGCATGTTGATAGGTCTGTCGATTTGGAGGGCGGCTGGAGGAGGAACGAGGAAATGAAGAACGCTTGTGATCTTGATGCTTATAATTTATTGGCTGCATGGGACCGTTATAAGCCTTGCAATATGAAGCATTTTTACTAGATGGGTGAGAAGAACTGGTAGAATAACTTTTTTCCAAGAGTTTGGATGAGCCAAATTCTAATAGGGGCCCATTTTTGGGGTTTCTAAGATACCCTTATCTCTAAAATTTGGGTGAGGAGTATTTTGAAAACCCCATTTCGGCGTCTCCAAAATACCCTTATCTTTAGGGTTAAAAGTTGAAATATTTTCCCCCTTAAAATGATCTTGACCTGATGAAGAAGAATTCTAATGATAAAATCGGGTTGGGGGTTCAAAATTGTCAATCTAGGAAACCCTTCCTCTATTTTGAGGTTGTTGCTTCGAAGGCCGAGATACAAAAACATAATCATTTGTGAAAGAATGTTGATGATGAAATCGTAATGGGGGTTCATTGTCATCTGCCCAAGAAACCCTTCCCCCACGCAAAGGCTAATTATCAGGAGGTCAAGTTGAAGTAACATGATCATCTGTGCAAGAAACCCTATTACCACGCGAATGCGAAGAGCTCGAACTCGCCATAATGTTTTGAATAAAATATTTTTGATGAATGAATGAATGACTGATTTTAATATCGTCCACGAGACCATCAGCCTATGGGACCCAAAGTTTGGTCTTTAACCGTTTTCAACTTTCTTTCCAAGTCAACCCTCCTATTATGAATCTTGATCAGGAAGCTGGCCGTCTTGAGAAGCCTATATTTTTTTAGTTGTTTCATTTTCTCTTGGCCTAATATTTTTTTATTTGTCGCGGTTAAACTCCTTATGTTCGAAGGACATTTGTCATGTTAAGAATCTTTCACTTATTTTGAGTTTTCTATTGCAGCTTTTTGAAAAGTTCTCTAGACTTGCAAATTTTGAAGATGATGTGTTCAAATAAAAAAAATCTATATCCAGATCTTCAGTTGATAATTGTAATAGAAGCCATTCGGCAACAACCTAAAATAATTCTTGTGACACAGCCAAAATAGACTAATTATTGCATCATGCCCTTTCTTATGATACACGAAAATTAAGCTCTAAGTAACACAATTTAATAGCATGTTAGAGTAGGCTTGTTAGCTATGTGAAGAGATAATTTATAGTTGATATTCATAATGACGAATCTTGGTGTTTTGAATTCAATGTTATTGGATCTTATTTTTGAAATTAGATCCACCTATGTTTGGGGTGAGATTATTTCATGGTAATGCATGTGGGTCATTTTTTGAGTAGAATTTGCTTATCATCTTAGAAGGAATTTACCATGTTTTGGAAATTCTATTTACGAGATATTTAGGCTTAATTATTTATGAATTTGAAATGGAAATTGAAGCTTTTTGTTTACCGTTTAAATTTTATGATACTTAGATAGTATTAATGATATGATGTTTTGTAGTTAACATTATGCTAGGAGTTGAATTGCTCTTTTATGATTGTTGTATTTGATGTATGATGTTAATGCTTATGAATTATATATTATGCTTCAACATTGTTATGGTTGTGGGGTGGAACAATTAGTTTATGTTGCGCATTCAACTCTTGTAAGAGTTAAGACCAACAAATGGGTATGCTATTGAATAATAGCATTGTGGATTAAAATGAATATGATTTATTTAAATTTTATGCCTGTTGTTGAACTTGGAGTGCAAGCAAATTTTTTGGCTAAAACCTTTTCAAGATGACACTTTCGTTAAGATTGTCATGCCTTGTTTCATGTCTAGCTTGTTACAGATTTGTTCAACCTCATTTTTCTCTCGTCTTGGTTAATGTGACCCCACTTCAATCTTTTAAGGCTCTTTGCATATTATCCATTTCATTTTGTTAAAATGTATGCCTTAAGTAAAAACACCTAGTTGATGGTTTGAGTGGATGAGGTCTACTATCTCCCAATCGACCTACCTCTTGAGGGGGTAATCCTATAGTGGATATCATTCCCACATTTTCTTGTATGCCAATTTTTTCATCTTGGGATGTGTATTAAAGTGGGTGTTGGTCTCATTCTAATTCCTATGTTCACAAGAGAATGGGATCATGGACTAATGTTTAATCTTCATCTTAGAGGATACTCTATCCTCTTGATGCATTGATGTTGTGTACCTTGAGTGTCATGTTTTGTCATGACATCTCAAGTGCATAGGCATGTAATGTGACTTATGAAAAATTTGTCCACCATGTCTTAAGTGAAAGTTTGGGACATTACACCGAGGAACTCAATTTTAAACTATAAAACTTTATAAAGACCACAAAGAACCCAAATCATTCATCAAACAATAAACATTAATTTTTATATGTTAATGATAAAATTTTATTAATAATTTATTTTAATTATCATTATCTTTTGAATGTACCTATCTTCTTATTAAATTATCACATATTATTTATTTATCAAACTCCTTTATTAAAAAGTTAATTGTATGCTTATTTATTTGCATTATTTAATTAGCGTGGTTTGTGTAAAAGGGATTTTATTCCCTTAGAATCTTAAAAGCACATAGCATTAGGGAGGACCACCCTGCAATTTGCAGTCTTTTTAAGATCAAAGTGGGGGAAATGCCGGTCACGTCAAAATCCAACAGCACTCATAATTGATAGTGCGATAGTCCTAGTCGCCTCCTTGTCAATCCCAACAAAGGGAGCAAAGGATTTTAAATACAAATCACCATTGCCCACATCCAATTCAAACAAACATATCCATGGATTTTAAAATAGAAAATGTTCTGAGCATGAATGGTGGACAGACAGAATGCAGCTATGCCCGAAATTCATGTTACCAGGTATAATTTCCATTCCAGAGCTGTGGGTAATCTTAGTTTGAACAGTCCATCTGTGCATGTTGTTTGTTATTTGGAATTTCTGTTTAGTTTTGAAGATTACAGAGTTTTGGGTTATCTTGTTTCTAAGCTCATAGCTTACCAATCCCTCTTGTTTTGATAGGAGATATCCCTGCGTTTTCTACAGCCTTATTTAGAAGAAAGCATTGGGCAGATGAAGATGGTTCCTTGTGGGAGGTTCTGCATAGCAGATCTGGGGTGTGCCGCGGGACCCAACACGCTCCACGTTGCACAAACAATTTGCAGCACAGTGCAGAAGAAATACAAGGCCATGGGAATTGCCATGCCAGAGTTGCAAGTCTTCTTTTCTGACCTCCCCTGCAACGACTTCAATTTACTGTTCCAAAGCTTACCATTGCCATTGCCTCCTGACCACCATGACAATGATGGCAGATTAGAAGCATGTAACTACTTTGCAGCAGGGGTGGCAGGCTCCTTCCACAACCGTCTCTTTCCCAGAGCATCTCTCCATTTTGTTCATTCCTCTTTCAGTTTGCATTGGCTTTCACGAGTACGTTTGAACACTGCAGATTTGATTATGAGTTTTTATTCATATGTTAACTGGACATTCTAAGTTTTGACTTGTTTAGGTGGTTCTGAAATCTTGTTAATCACACTTTTTTCAATAGGAACCATTTATTAGCGAGATTTCAGATGAGCCATCTAAACAAGTCATAGCTTAAGATGTGTTGTTTAAGCCCAAATGATAAGATTTCATATCAGTAATCTGAACAAGTCAAAGTTGAGAGTGTGTTGTTTAAGTCCAAATGTTGTGTGGGCTAGACTTAAACAACACATTTGATACTTCGATTTGTTTAGGTGGCTCATCTGAAATCTTGCTACACACTTAGTTACTTCAATAGAACCCACCTATTAACTACTTTGCAGTAGGGGTGGTGAGCTCCTTTGACAACCATCTCTTTCCCAGATCATCTTTTCATTTTGTTCATTCCTCTTTCAGTTTGCATTGGCTTTCTTGAGTACGTCTAAACACTGCAGATTTGATCATGAGTTTTTATTAATTTGTTAACTGTGGTTGTCTATAGTCAGATTTAAACAACATATTCTAAGTGTTAAATTGTTTAGATGGTTCACGTGAAATCTTGTTAATCGCACTCTTTTTTCAATATGACCCATCTATTAGCGAGATTTCAGATGAACCACCTAAATGAGATTTGAACTTTAAATAACACACTCTATACCTTGACTTGTTTAAGTGACTCATCTGAAATCTTACTAATAAATAGATCTTTCTGGAAAAAAAAACAGGAGTGTGATTAGCAAAATTTTGAATAAACCACCTAAACAAATCAGAACTTAAAATATACTATTTGAACAACCCAAATCTGAAATAACAAACTCGACTTGGATGTTTAGTTTTGGGCATATTTAAAAGGTGGGTAGCGTGAGCAGGTACCCCCAGAAGTGGAAAACCAATTGTCGAGCTCATGGAATGGCGATCGCGTGTTCATATCAAAGGAGGGGCCAATGGAGGTGGCGGAGGCGTATCTGCGCCAATTTCAGAAGGATTTCAAGTGTTTTCTGAGAGCGCGTGCAGAGGAAGTAGTTGAAGGGGGGTGCATGTTTCTCTTCTTTTCAGGCCGGGCAGATGCATGCCCACGGGAGCAGGGCGGAAGTGGCGTGGTAGGAGATATTCTGGAGGGTGCCTTCAATGACATGGTGAGGGATGGAGTGATAGAGAGGGCCACAAGGGATTCCTTCAACCTTCCATTCTTTTCTCCCTCTGTTCAGGAGGTCAGAGAGCAGGTTGAGGAAGAGGGTTCATTCCTTGTGAACAGGATGGAGTTCTTGAGTATGGATACAGAGATGAAGATTCAGAGTGAAGAGGATTTTGGAAGGATGGTTGCAAAACAATTTAGAGCTATTCTGGAGGTGTTGATTGCCTCTTATTTTGGAGAACATGTTGTGGAACCTTTGTTTGAGAGATTTGCAGAGAGGGCCTCACAAAATGCATCACTCTTATTCAATCCCCTCCGCGAGGGAGGAGGAATCCTTGCAATTACTGAACGAGCTTATACGCCTTGTCCATCTACACAAGCAAAAACAAAACCCCCTTCAGTTTCAGAATAAACAAACAGGACACTACACAGAGAATCTAAAGGAAAAAAAAAACAAAGAAACCCTTCAGTTTGCAGAGCAAGAGCGGTGATGTTTTCGCATTGCTTTCAATAAATGTAAAATGAATTATCAAATCCATTAAAAACAATTTGTAATCACCAGCACTAACGACAAATGTAAAAGGTTTTTATTGACACAGATTTTTATGGAGAATATTCCTTCATTGCTTTCACTGTATAACGCCTCTCGGTGTAATAAAATAATTTAGATTAATTATCAATTTAGAATAATTGGAATTTGTTATTTTTGAAATTAAATGTGAAAGGTTAAGTTATTTAATTTTGGAAATAATAGTAAAGAATAAAGTGGTGTTATATTGAAATTTCATAATGTCTAAATTTAATATGGACAATATGTATAATCTTTTTTTAATATTTTAAAAGATAAAAATGCAAAAGCACTACACAACAAGGTTATGCCACTTGATATCAAACACACCTAAATGAATGTATTGGAAAGGTGCATGGAATGGAGGAGGAACTTTGAGACAAGTTGAATGACAGGGTGATGCATATGTCCATGTGAAACACCCTCTACAACGATGGAAACATTATGTAGATAAGGTGTTATTGTACTTTCTACCACAAGAGAGTGGCATCCTCATGATCATAACTCTAAAGTTCATTTGAGATGAGGAAAGACCAAGCTTAGCCTAAACACAAAACCAACACAAGCATATTAGATAATTGCATTAAGCAAGCAATAAAATTACTCTACTAAACACATGTATAATAATCAATTTCACTAAAGCTAAGGTGACATAAATAAAACCTACATATCACACATTCATTGATGTGATTACCAATAAAATATTACAACCTTCAAAGGACCTCACAAGATTACTTGGATCTAATAAATTTATTTATTTTAACTAAAAAAATAGTTGTAAGAATAAATAAGCAATTAAGCATTAAGTAGGCTCATTCTAGTTAAAACAACTATTTTAAAAGTTACATAACCTAATTGGGCATGTTTCAAGGGATTATTAAACAATATTGTGATAAAAGGGGGTTTACAATAAATATTATTTGAAAATTATAAACAATTTAATGAAAATATAAAGCTCAACACTTTAATTCAGTTTTTAATATATTACTTATCATGCTAGCAATTTTATACATGACCTTCAATTGTTAGTTATTCATTATATATGTTCTATTGTTGTAATTTATATCACACTTGTATTGAAGATAAATTTAACAAAGTGGAAATTTTTCCTTCAATATCATTTCTCTCGTATCATAAATTGTAAGAACTAAACGATTGCATTACCTAATATATTACCTAATATTACAATATATACTATGATATATGACATTATCTAATTAAATTGATAAAGCATAATTCTAATGATAACAAGAGAGGTTGTAATGAGGGGTGTGTGGGTGGGTGTGAGAGAGATATCTTTTAGCTTTGTTCGACAAAATCTATATAATTTAATAACCAATTTATAATTGAAATGGTGTTTTATTAATCATATTATATTAATATATCTCTACAAATTTTAATACATATCAATTTAAACACATTTAAATATTATAATTATTATTAAATAATATATGAATATGATAAAACTAAATCATTTGTTGTGTGTTTTTCTGCTACCAGGTCTCAGTTTCTTTCCTGTTGTTTTGTTATTTTGTTGTTGTTGGGTGTTGCTGATAGCTTACTATTTTATCTTTTGAGCAACATTTTGTTTCTTCTATTGTTTTGGGTTTTAGGCTGCTGCTGGTGTTTTACTATAGTATCTATTGAGCAACGTTTTGTACCTTAAGTTGTAAAGGGTTTTGGGTCCCTTCAAAACCTGATTTTCCCATATAATCAAAACACTAAATCATATAATACAAATATAATTGTATTTATGAATGTAGAAGTTCTTATTAATAAATTATATTTATTTATCATTAAATTATTTAACATTATAAGTATATTATATTGGTTAAGGAGAGTCCTAACATTAAATATATGTTCTATAAAACATAGAATTTATAATCCAACATATTTTATTAAAAAATAAATAATTTATTACATATAGAGAGAAACCCTAATATCATTTAGGTATGAATATGAAATCTATAAATATTAAACTATCATTTCATTGTTTTATTAATCTCTTTTTTATTGTGATTGCAAACATATGCAAGGTGGTGACCATGAGAGAATAAGGAAGTAGATTTGAGTACAAGTGGGGTAAGCTACATTTATTTGCCATTATAATATTTAATATTATAAGGAGAATCTTACAAAAATATAAAGTACAATCCAACATATTATATTCAAATTAACATGCCTTCTAAAATAAATATATACTTCTTATATATAGAGAAACCCTAATATGTTTATATGTAAATGAGAAAGTCTTAATAAGAAACTACAATTCTATTGATTTTTCCATTTATTTTTATTGTGCTTGTAAGCATATGCAAGGTGGCAAAAAGACAAACTAGGGAAGTATATTTGAGTACAAATGGGGTGAAAATATAATAGTAATTTGGAAGGGGAGATCTTTGTTGGGAAAATATGTCTCAACCTTGCAATTATATATGATTTATTGATAGGATGTATGTTGGTATGTGGCGACTGATCATGCAAATACTATACACTCGTAACAATATGTGGGGTTCAAGGCAACACCCCAAAATAAAATTTCCCGCTGACACATCATGGTTTTTTTTTCCTGTTGACACGTCAAGGATTTTTCCCACTGACACGTCAAGGTTTTTTCGTTAACATGTCAAATGAAAAACGACCTTGTAAAATCCTAATTCTAGAACCTGTTCCGAAAAGCTTGTTATAAGTGAGTGGGATGTATGTAAACGGTGGTGTATTATGAGAGTCTAATAGCGATTGAGTTGTCTCTTGATCTCTGGTGGTGATATCTTGTGAGAAGCTTGCTCTACAAGTATATTGTAATATTTTGATTTTTGAATAATGTAATGGGTGGCTTTTAGAGTGTGGGGTTTTCCTCTCGAAAGGGTTTTCCCCACGTAAATCATTGTGTTGTGGTATGCATGATATTTGTATTTATTTTTGTTTAAGTTTTTATAATTGTTAAAGATCTGTAAATTTTTTGCATTATTCTCCTCTCAAGGTTAGTGTAGGAAGTTGTTCCACTACCTTAGCTTCCTTACAAGTGGTATAAGAGCTTGATCACCTTTGGTTTCAGTTGTGGGTTGTTGGGTTTTTTGAACTAATCCAAATTTGAGTGGGAGCTTGTGTAGAAGACACTTTGTGATCTTGTTGCAGGAATTTTTAGATGACAAGTTCATCATGGAGAATAGAGGTGGATAAATTTTCTAGAAATAATTTTGAGATGTGGAAGCTAAAGATGGAGGATCTGTTGATAGATTGAGATCTATGGGATGCTGTTGATGATAAATTTTCAAGGCCTGTAGATCCTACTCAAGTTGCTCAATATGCTGTTATGGACCGTAAATCCAAGGGTATAATCAGATTGTGCTTGGAAGCCTCTGTTTTAATTAATGTACGTGAAGAGACCTCTACACAAAAACTATTGAAGAAGCTTGGTGAGATGTATTAGGCCAAATCTTTAGCGTACAAGATTTTCTTGAGGAAGAAGTTGCATTCCTTGAGAATGGAAGATTGTGGACGAATCATAGACCACCTAGAAGCATTCAATATGTTGGTGGCTTAATTGGCGTCAATTGGTATCAAAGTAGACGAGGAGGAGAAATGTCAGATCTTGCTTTGTTCTTTGCTTGATTCATGGGATTCTCTTGTTATGGCTATTGGGAGTACTTCTATTATATTGAAGACTAAAGATGTGGTGGGTTCTTTTCTTTTTGAAGAGATGAGGAGGAAGGTATCCATCATTGCCAAGGAGGCCCTAAATGTTTGTGGAAGACCTAAGGAAAAAGGAAAGAAGAATGAGAAGCATGGAAAATCCAAGTCCAAGGGGAGATCTAAATCTCCTGGAAAGTCCAAAGTTATTTGCTAGAATTGCGGTAAGCCTGGACATGTTCATAAGGAATGCAAAGAAGAAAAGAAGAAATTTGATTCTGATTCCGATTCCGAGAAGGAAGATGGTGACACATTCATTGCAACTTTGACAACTCATGCAAGTAATGATGCATGGTTAATTGACTTAGGTGCCTCTTTTCATATGACCTTTAATAGAGATTGGTTTTATGAATATGAAGAATTTGATGGAGGTAAGGTGTACTTGGGTGATGATTCTCATTTAGACATTGTTGGCCATTGTAAAGTTAAAATCAGGTTTATAAATGGTAGAATTAAAATAATTAATGGTGTGTTGCATATCCTTGGATTAGCACGATTTTTTTTATCTATGAGCAAACTAATAGATGCGGGTGTGCAGGTAGTATTTTTTGATGCAGGATGTAAGATGGTTAGAGGTGATATGGTGATTGCTAGAGCTGTCAGATATGGGACATTGTATAAGCTTGATGCATGCACTGTTGAGTGTAATAGTACTTATGTGAAAAGAAGTTTGTAGAATAAGTGAAGGTTTCACTTTCAACAGACGGTCATGGATTTTGGGTACCCAAGAGTGCTCTTTCTTCTAAGACAAAGTTACCTATAGAGAAAACTATGTTATGGCACTAGAGACTTGGCCACATTGGAGAAAAGGGTCTAAGGACCTTGAAAAATAAAAATCTTGTTGAAGGTTTGTTTGATTGTAATCTTGAATTTGATTTATGTGAGCATTGCATTTATGGAAAAAAAATATGTGTTCAGTTTTACTCGAGTTCTCATAAATCTTGTGGTGTATTGGATCTTATTTATTCTGATGTATTTGGTCCTATAGATGTTCCTTTAATTGGTAAATCCACATATTATGTTTCATTTATTGTTGATTATAGTAGGACATGGGTATATTTTGTAAAGAGTAAATTTGAATTTTTTAGTTGATTTAAAGAATTTAAAGCAATGGTTGAGTTGTAGACTAGAAAGAAAATAAAATGTTTGGGGACTAATAATGGCAATGAATTTTTATCTAATGATTTTGATAGATTTTGTAAAGATTGTGGTATTCATAGACATAAGACAACTCTATATTCTCCACAACAGAATGGAGTTACCAAAATAATGAACAGGACACTGATAGTGAAGGCTAGGAGTATGTTGAGTGGTGTTGGCCTAAAACAAAGGTTTTGGGCTGAAGTTGTTGCTACTACTTGTTACCTGATTAACATGTATCCTACATTAGCTCTTGTTGATAAGACACCTATAGAGGCATGGTCAGGTCGCAAGCCTTCATTAAGACATCTTAGAGTTTTTGGTTGCAAGGCATATGCACATGTACCAAACGAGAAGAGAACAAAGTTGGAGAATAAGGTTGTGAAATGTATCTTCATCAAATATAGTTATGGTGTGAAAGGATACAAGCTTTGGGATCCTATTGCACATAAGGTAATAGACAATAGAAGTGTTATTTTTAGAGAAACTATTAAGCCTTCTTCTATTACATTGTAGCAAGAACAAAGTAAACAGGAAGATGTGATTCAATTTCCTTCTACACTTGAGAAAGTTGAATCAAGGCCCAAGGATAGACAAAAAGTTGAGGAGAGCTCATTTAGCTCCGGGTCTTTAGAAGAGGAGGAAGAACATCCAATTCAGCTTGTTCATAGGTCTATGACGCATAGACAACCACCTGAAAGGTATTCACCTGATGATTGGAGATGTATTTTTGCTTTGAATACTAACATGGATGAACCCAAATTTGTAGAAGAGGCACTAGGTATGAATGATGCAAAATCTTGGAAGATTTCCATGGATGAAGAAATGACATCTTTGAAAAAGAATGATACATGGGATCTTGTGCCATTTCCTGAAGGATGAAAACCTGTTGGTTGTAAATGGGTGTTCAAGAAAAAGATTGGTTCAGATGGAGGTATTGAGAAGTACAAAGCAAGGTTGGTTGCAAAGGGTTACTCTCAAGTTGAGGGTGTTGATTATGGTGAAATATTTTCTCCTATTGCAAAAATGACATCCATTAGATTTTTTATTTCTATTGCTGCTGCTTATGATTTAGAGGTTGAGCAAATGGATGTGAAAACTGCTTTCCTTCATGGTGATTTGGAGGAGAATATTTATATGACACAACCAAAGAACTACGTGGTGAAAGGTAAAATTAAGTTGGTTTGCAAATTGAAGAAATCTTTGTATGGCTTAAAACAGAGTCCTAGGATGTGGTACCAAAAATTTCATACATATGTGTTGATTTTGGGATTTGAGCATTCTAAATCAGATCATTGTATTTATTATAAAACTAATGGTGATCGTTTCTTGTTTATTGCATTATATGTTGATGATCAATATGTTATTTATTGGTAGAGGGAAAGGTATGATTTCAAAACTAAAATCTCAACTTGCTACTAAATTTGAAATGAAAGATCTTGGTGCAACTAGACACATTCTTGGGATGGAAATTAAAATAGATAGAGTGAACATAAAGCTATGGCTTGGCCAAAGAAAGTATGTCAACTCAATTTTATAGAGGTTTGATATGTAGGATTGTAGACCATTGTGTGTTCCTGTTTTAGTTGGAACAAATTTATCTATTTCAGATTGTCCAACATCTCCATCAAATATGGAGGACATGAGCAGAGTGCCTTACCAGAGTGCAGTTGTAATTTTGATGTATGCTATGGTTTGTACTAGACCAAACATTGCCCAAGCAGTGGGAGTTATTTCCAGATATATTCCAAATCCTAGTAGAGTTCATTGGGATGCAATTAAAAGAGTCTTCAGATATTTGTGTGGTTCCTCAGATTATTCCTTATGTTATCATAGTAATATGACTGAAGACAAGATTTCCCTTGATATTCATGGTTATGTGGATTTAGAATGGGAAAATGATGTTGATATCAGAAGATCCACCAGTGCTTATGTGTTTACTTTATTTGGTGATGCAATTAGTTGGATGAGTAAACGACAGGATGTGGTTGCTTTTTCCACTACTGAAGTAGAGTATATGGCAACTACTCATGTTTGTAAAGAAGCCATTTGGCTTAAGAGACCGTGTTCAAATATTGAAATAAAACAAGGTGCAGTGATAATTTATTACGATAGTCAGAGTGTGATATGTCTAGCCAAGAACCCAACGTCTCATGCTAGGACCAAGCACATTGATGTGTGAAGCTGGTTTTAATGTAGAGACTTTGATGAATGTTTTTGATTCTTTAACTAAGCTTGTGAGCATAGAGAAATTCAGATGGTGTTCAGAGACTATGGGCCTTTTGGGCCCTAAAAATTAGAGATGATGATGATACCCTTCCATTGTCCTTACAAGGTGTTCGACAAGTGGGAGATTTGTTGGGAAAATATGTATCAACCTTGCAATTATATACAATTTATTGATAGGATGTATGTTGGTATGTGGCAACTGATCATGCAAATACTATACACTCGAAACAAGACATGAGGTTTGGGGCAATGCCCCAAATTTTTTTTTCCAGTTGACACGTCAAGGTTTTTTTTTTCCCACTCACACATCAAGGATTTTTCTCGTTGACACGTCAAGGTTTTTCCGTTAACACGTCAAATGAAAAATAACCTTGTAAAACCCTAATTATAGAAGGTTCCAAAAATCTTGTTATAAGCGGGTGGGATGTATGTAGACAATGGTGTATTCTAAGAGTCTGATAGCAGTCAGGTTGTCTCTTGATCTCTAATGGTGATACTCTTGTGAGAAGCTTGCTCTGCAAGTATATTGTAATCTTTTGATTTCTAAATAATATATTGGGCGGCTTTTGGAGTGTGGGGTTTCTCTCTCAAAAGGATTTTCCCCATGTAAATTATTTTGTTGCGGTATGCATGATATATATTTTTATTTATGTTTAAGTTTTTGTAACTGTTAAAGATTTGTAAAAGTTTTGCATTATTCTCCTCTCAAGGTTAGTGTAGGAAATTGTTTCGCTACCTTAGCTTCTTTACAATCTTATAATTATAGAGCCTTATTAATGTTATTAGCACCTGTAGCATTGTAAATTTTCACCCTTGACAATTTCACGGGCCATGTTTTGTCCCCCTTAAATTATTGAGCCTAATTGGGTTCCCTAATTTCCTAAATTATGCATTCTACATTTGTACCACTTTTTGAGAAATTGTAGCATTGAACAAATGCATCCAATTAATATCCTGCCCCTGACACTTAATGTTCTAGAGAATAGGGCCAAGACCCATTTTCCCTAGGGTGTATGGGTCCCCCTATTCTACTGGGGACTATTTTTTGATATGTCAGAGTTGGCATTTTAACATTCAAAATTCAAATTGAAAATGTCGACTATTAGGATTTTATTCTTGGAAAATAAGAGAAATTCCTATAAATATCTAGTCTTTTCACTATTTGAAACTAGAAGGAGATTTTATGAGCAAGCATTATTGCCAAGAGCAAGTCAAGAGTAGCATTTTAGTGATTTATTGCAACAATTCAAGATCCAAGCATCACGCCAAAGTTTCTATGAGTTCATGTTGTTTTATTATCATTGTTTTGTGAAGGATAACCCATTTTGTAGGTCTTGAAAGAATTCAAGCAATCAAGCAAGCAAGATCGAAGACCTTGAGGTGATGCACATGACTTCAGTCCTTCAAGGAATCCATTGAAGGATGGTGAGTTACAACACTTTATTTTTTCATCATTCCTTTTCTATCTATTATCATTTTATCACTAACATTGCCATTTTAGAAGTGGAAACACTTGCATGGGGTTTGACAAAGGCAATCCCCTAAATGACACATCTCTTTTCTTTGTGATTGTGCAGATCTTAAGTTTGAAGAGGAGTGAAGGAAGATTGAAGAAAAAATGTTCATTGTTTTAATTGATGTCCTACATCTTGTCAACTTATGAAAACTTGCCTAAAAAATCATCTGACAGTGTTTTGACAACTTTTTAAGAAAAAAGAGAGTCTTGGATCTACCACCAGAGGACCTCAAAAGTTGAGTAGGACACCCATACAAAGACTCATACACCTTTGGGCATATAAGTCCTCCTATTCACACTAGAACCAACTTTTCTGGGCAGGTACATAGTCCTCTGCACTTACCAGATCTCTCTGCAATTGACTGTTTCAGTTTATCAATTGTCAGATCATTGCATTTCTCACATTAGGGGACATAGTCTAATTAGGTTAACTAAGGAAAATCCATTCTAATCCATTCCAATCCCTAAATTGATGGAGATCCAGGTCTAATTAGCTCACCTTCATGGTTGAAAATCAATCTATACACCTTGTTGATCTCCATCTCAATGAAACCCTAGGAAAAGGCCTTGAATCCTATTGTTCTAAGCACTTAGGACTTAGGATCACCTTTTTCTATGTTTTATTTTGGTGAACCTGAATTTCTGACATCATAAAATTTCTAAAATTGGAAGTCTTCCAAACCCTAGATCTAAGGTTTGCATTTTATTACTTTGCATTTCTCATTTAAGGTTTCATTTTTGTATCATAAAAGCATAAAAAATCATTGTTTTTGCATCACATATTGCATCATAGGCTGTATTAGGGTTTATTTTAGCCATTTAGATTAGATCTACATTCAAAATTGTATTCAAAGTTGTCCTTTATTGTTGCATACTTGCATTTGAATCACATTGTCTTAAATTGAAGAAATTCAGGAAAAACAATCACTGTCAAACATGTTTGTAGATAGAAACAACAACCTTAAAAAGTGACATAAACATTCAACTTTTGAATCTTCAAAACCCTTATCAAGGACTCAGATGCCCTTGGGTGCCTCTATCCCTATACCTTAGCATTAACCAACTTTTTCATATTTTTTTGTCTTTGTCTGCTCATTTTTTTAGTTTTTATAGATTTTTGAATTGGAATTCATAATTCCATGCATTTAGGGATCTTTCATATGGTTTAAAAAGTGAAAAACATTGCATTATTTGATTTCAAAATTGCCTTAAAATTATCACTTTCATATTGTGAGATCTTAGAATCAGTCAATTATTGCATTTTAGATCTAAAATTTGTATTCAAAACTTGTCAAACTATTTTCAACTTTTTTGTACACTTTCATTTTGAAGTACATTATCTTAAATTGAAAAAAATATAGAAAAATATCAATTGTTCAACCTATTTGCAAGTAGATCCAAAATCCTTCAGCAATGCTTTACACAGTCAACTTTTGAATTTTCAAAACCCCTATCCAGGACACAGACGCCCTTGGGCGCCTTTGTCCTATTTGGGTTCCTCCATCTTGCTATTTTTGGCTTAAATTTTTGTGATAGAGTTCTCCCAGTTTCCTCTGTCTAGATTTCATATCTATTTTTCAATTTTGTTTATAAAACTACCTGATTTTGATCTTTTAATCCATAAGGCAAGTAGCAATATGTTTCCTTTTCAAAGATGTGGTTTTGATATGGTTACACATGGCTTGTATAATTATAATCTCCCTACTTATGAATACAATCTAAGGAAATGAAATGAAGTCATTGATAAGCATGTTAGTCATTCTCCCAATATCTCTCCTAATTGTGAGAGTATCTTAGCACAAGAGGATGGAATCATTGACACATTCCTTATTATCACTTTGCCTAATCTTCATTGATATCCTAACATATCTCCCACTTGTGAGAACATTTTGATGCAAGAATATGCAATCATAGATAATCATGACAATCATAGTTTTTCTTCTCTTGATACCTCTCCTACTTGTGAAGAAGGTATCTTGATGTTAGAGGATTCAATCATTGAGCATCATGAGAATCTTGTTTGTTTCTCTCCCAAAACATCTCCTACTTGGGAAGATATTATGGCACAAGAGGATGAAATCATCGATAATTTTTTTTCAAAATATAGTAAGATGGATTGCATAGATGAAGATGCTAAGGTGACATTAGATCCCCCTTCGATAAAAGGTCATCAACAAAAAGTTAAGTCCATTGAGGTAATGAATGCACAGTTGTCTATTAGATCTCCTCTAGTTATTGGACCTCCTAAAATTCCTCCTCCTTAAACTCCTTTAATTATTGGACCTCCTAAGTCACCTCTCATTATAGGACCTCCTAAACCTCATGGCCATATCTTAAACTTTGCAAAACAACTCACTAGTAATCATGTGTCACTACAACCAAGTTATCATACTATATATCACACATATAACAAGTTAGAAACAATAAGAAACCAAAACAAACTCCAACATCCATTCCATTGCCTCAACCATACCTCCCACCTACACCTAATACCCATTTGCGTAGTGGTAAAGAATATCATCTTGTTCAACAACTTTGTAACACTCCTGTTGAGATCTCTTTGTGGGATTTGATTCAAACATCTCTTTTTAACCATGGCATGTTTCAAAGTGCTTTGCAAAAAGCTGCGGTCCCTCCTAGTGTGCAACCAAATGATGTGGCAGCTTTGATTGAGAATATGAATTCACCTAGTATAGAAATTGTCTTTCAACAGAGTTACCCCCTTTGGAAACACAAAAAAAAATGACGCTTTGATGATAATGACTATTATTAATAGGCTTGGGATTAGACGTACCCTTATTGAAAATGGTCTAGGGCTTAATATTTTTAGTGTTTATCTTTTGGATAAAATTGGAGTGGATAAGACTAAAATTCAACCAACTAATTTATCTATCCATGGTTTTGATAATGTGGGAAAACAATCGCTCGATGTGATAACATTACCTATTAAAGTTAGTAAGGTTATGTTACAAAATCCTATACATGTCATGCCCCATGATCTTTCATATAATATTCTCTTGGGTAGACCATGGATCCATGAGATGAAAGGAGTGCCTTCAATGCTTCATCATTTAACATATACAACAATAAGGTTTACACGATAAAAGCTGATTCAAAATTTGAAAATTGTTTACAAAATAAAACAAGAATGAAGAATTCTCTTAGAACATTGACACCAACTACAAAAGTGGAACCCTTACAAGTTGAGGATAAATATAAGTATCTTTTAACTATGGAAAATTTGTTAGATGATGAGTGGAGATCATTATATTTCACACCTACATTCATGGGGGAGTACAAGATTATACAATCAAAACCAAAGAAAGAGAAAGAAGCCACAATGATATCAACACAACCTATCACTGAATCATCCAATTCCATAACTTCTAGCAAAGAGGAAAACAAAAGTTATATATCCACATATGATGAAAGTGATTATGAAAAACAACCTTCTTTGAAAGAAATGAAAGCCATCTATGGAAGAGGTTATGAAATTTTAAAAAAACTTGGCTATAATGGAAAAGGATGTGGTGTAAAAGAACAAAGTATTTGTGTCCCTATAGAGCCTAAAACACAAGAAACAACAAGAGGTCTTGGCTATTTTCCTTCAAAAATAATAAAAAAATCTTCACTTAATCAATAACATTATTTGTTGCTCATTTCCATGTGGTAGTTGCAGTATCATAACATACTCACTACTATGCATGGGGGTATAAACTAGGATTTATGCAATCATCTTTTATTTTGAAAGGAGTAGCACATCATAATCCATTTTGTCTCACCTTTGTTCTTACACTTGGGGGGTAAGGGGTTAGGTAGCCTTGTGTTATGTGCATTCATTCTAGCAAGGGATCCCTTTACATTTCCTTAAAATGTTAGTGTAGTGTTGATGAGTGTTTTTGCACTACACAAAATAGATAAAACATAAAGTGTTATATCTCTCTTGAAAGGAAAATTTCCTCAAAACACTTTAGAAAAGAACCCCAAGGCTTCGTATCTTAGGTCTTGACTTTGCAAACATTGCTGGTATATGTTATTGCTAGTTTCACAAAGGGAATTTATGGTTCAAAAAAGACAAAAAGCTTCTAAAATGAGGGCTTTATGAAATCTAAAAAATTGGTAGAAATCCTAACTGTATTTTTAGATCTACAATTTGAAAATGACTTTAATCATCAAATATGATAGTCTACAATGATGCTTTCTTTCCTAAAACTAACCTAGATTTATAATTAAAGATCAAAAGATAAAGGGTTTAGAGAAGTCTAAATCTAAAACCTAAGGACAATCACAACAATGGTTGATGCTTTAGATAGATGGATCCCTCACAAACTATTCCTGCTTAATCATGGTTAAACCCACAATGCCAAAAAATAGTGTAATCTTCAAAGGAAAACTAAAATATTTTTAGACTATAAACATTCAAACACATAACCATATTTTGGCATGATATGAATAAACATTCACAATTGAACCATTGCATTAAAATGGCTCAGACTAATCATACAAAGTAACTTACAATCAGTAAATTATAAATGGTATGAACTAGAGATCTATCAAATACCTTAACACTTTGCCATTATCATAATTGAACTGAAAATAAAACTAAAACTAAAAAATAAAGCTGGAAGAAGGAACCATGCATGCATTCATAAATAACAAGTTTAAGTCACCAACACTTCATTTCCTTCACTTGTATTGCTTTGAAAAGTTGTTACAATAATCCCAAATCAACCCCTTACAAATGAGATGAGGTTGTTTTTTATAAAGAAGGTTTACAAAATGAATGGTGGAGATTAACTCAACACCAATGGCCTAGATTACATTTACATTTAATATTTGTAAAACTACCCCCAATTTAAAATTGCATCACATGTGAATCTAGGATAATGTAAAATATATTAATATAAATTTTATATTAAGTGTATTCTACAAAATCCCATAAAAGCTGGGTGCACACACTTTTATGTAACTAACTACAACTAGCTAGAATTTTATAGAAATTTGTCATCAATTATAATATTTCCAACCTATTTTTCCTTAACAACATATTTAACAAAACCAGTGAAGACAACTATTAATTAATTATTGGGGGGAGGCTATGTAGCTTGAATTTTATAACCCAACAGCTCATACTCTTCCATTATCTTCCTATGTAGGTCCACACAAGATCTCTGTTGCCTAATCACTTCTTGAGAATGAACCAAATATTGCACAAATACATCCAAAAACTCTTTTCTCAAGTCGTCAGTGGTCTATTTTTGGATAACCTTTTGCCAACTTTGCTTCAACACTACATCATACAACTTTCTTGCAACAACAATAGGAATTTTAGCCATTTCATTGAGAAACTGGCTGCAATCACCAAGCAACTCACTTATTCCCTCAACAATTGCATTCATTTCTAGAAAAGCTTGAGTTATAATTTTATTTTGAAAATCCAACATGTGCAGCCAAAATGTCGATTCTTTAATCTTATCTTTGGGAAAAATATCTTCCTTCTCTAATATTTCTGCAGATAAAGTTTTGATAACCTGTAACTTAGGATATGTCAATTCATAGTACTTTAGATAGGTGGTACAATCCTAAATCTCTTTGTGCACCTCTTCTTTCAAAATTAAGAAGTTATTGTGCATCTCCACATAAATGCAAATTGCTTTATCACCGGTAGTGGCTATGTTGTCAATCAATTCTATAGTTGTTTGTTCCCATAATTTCATTTGTTGCATCTTATTCACATCATCTTTTGACAATAACATAGGAGAGAGCACCTTTCCTAGGACACTTTAAATAGGGGCTACCAATTACTCCAGATGAAGGTCATTAACTCCACAACTTGGGCCTTAAGCTCCTTCGTTGCTTGATCCTTATCCAACCTACTCAAAATATTGGAGAAAAAGCCTTGAAACTCCTCAATCTCTTGAGATCTATTGGTTGGGCTGATATCAATAGAAGAAATATTATATTCTGAGGGAAAAAATTTCTAAGAACTAGAGGCATCTTTAGTTATATGGGATTTGATCTTAGATTTCTTCATTTCCTTTGGTTTCCCTACATGGGCTAAAATTTCCTCAAAACTAGCCTTGGGATGCTTGACAACAAGAGTCTTTTCCTTCAATTTCTCTTTTAACCATACCAAAGTCATTGCTTGGGAAGAGCAAGTAGAGGGAACCTCTGTAAACCCTTCTTTTGTAGCCTCTTGGTCTATTGGCTACATTGTACACTGTTCCTTTTGCTTCTCTTCTATTTCTTTTTCTTCTTCAAAATTTTCTCCTTCAAGCAACTTCTTTGTTCTAGTTTCTTTTTCCTTCTCTTCCTCATGCAACCTTTCAACATTGGTCTCTTCTATTTTCTCTTCCTTAGGATCTACAACTTTTATCCCTTCATCGCATCTAAAAGTTCCCTCATCATGTTCCAAAGCAATATATGTTTCCTCAGCTAGAGCCATATCCTCTAGAATTTGTCGCTCTTGTTGCATTTATTCCAAAATTCTATCTACATTCTCCATAGATGGTGGTTCTAACACTAGTTGAGAAGAAGATGGAGGAGAGGTGAAAGCAAGCTAATTTTTAGAGATCTATTTACTGGGGACAAAAAGACATCTAATCCTTGTTTTGGCAAGCTTCTTAGATGAGCCATGAAGGACTTTGATAGGCTTAGGCAATTAGAGGAAGAAATGGAAAGGATGGTTGGTGGTAAGGTTGAGATGGTGAATTGAGGCATGGAAAGAATGGAGGAAGAAGAAGAAGTGGCCAAGGATGAGGGTGAATACTCTACCAAGATGGTAGAGGTGGAAGATGTGAGATGAACAAAAATATCAATAGTAGGTGGAGAGGAGAGGATGGGAGGAGTAAGAGTGAAAGTAGATGAAGTGAGAGTAGAAGAAGAAGGTGGTAGTGGAGTAGAAACTAGAGGTGGAAGAAGATGAGAAGGGAAAGGTGGAGCTTGAGAATATGTCAATGGTGAGAACTCTTCTTGAATCATCTCCATTATAACAGTGCCAACCCTCTTAGTTTTCTTTGATATAGAATTTCCACCTTCTGCATTTTTACCTTTATACACCATTGGATTTTTTGTCAGGTTTCTCTCTTGAACTTATTTTATTTTGCATCCTCTTGTCCTTGGAGGGGAGGTAGCTTCTTTGCTGGAAGATCTTGTGCCAGATGTTTCCTCTTTTTTGGTTTCTTCATCTGTTTTCACATCATCTTCGCTATCTTGAGCCTCCTCTTTTTCTTTCTCCCCATATGTGAGCTTGATATTTTGGGCATCAAGAAGGGAGACCTATGCATTGACCCATAATTTCATCCTCCTCAACACTGGATGAGTAATTACATCAAGATCAATCTCCTCTTCTTTTGTCCAATCAAGCAAGGGAAGAGGCAAATTGGAAACTTTGCTATATGCTTCTTCATCTAGAATCTTATCATGTTCCTATAATTGGTCTGGTATCGTGAAAATATCAAGTGTACGGATATAATCTAGAGTGACCCTCATATAATTCCTTTTCTTAACTTCTTGGTCGTTCTCATAGTTCACCCAAAAATCCTTAATGTGCAACTGGTGGGCATGTTACCGTCCCACCTATTTCTACATTTTACCCAAAGGATCAATGTTACTCCTCAAATTGTGAAATTGGAATCCAAATTCCTAGATCTCGACATTTGAATTTTCTACTGTAGGCACAAACAGACACAAATACAATCCTCTTCCAAGTGTCATGGGGTATGGGACTCTGGCCCGATGTTTTGATTGCAACAGGTAGTGTGAGGAACACAACTGCCTAGTCAACTCCAATAGAACAATCATGTTTGTTAGGTGTTTGGGAATCCTATAGGGTGCCCCAGAGAAGCCTTCAATTCTAAAATACATGAACTTAGGGAATTGGATAAACCAATACCCAAATCACTTTACCAATTCCTTAGATGAATGAGACATCCTTGCTCTAAGATCCCCCTACCACCTTAACAATATGCATTGTGAATGCATAATTTACCCTTTTGTAGTGGTGTTTAGCATTTATGTACTATAGATGTGGATAGCAATCATACACCACATAATCATTTGGACTTGTCCCGAGGTTTCCTTTACAAGTGAGGCCCCTGTACTGGAAATTTGTTGCCAATAGATAGGCAACATAGGAAGTCATATAAAACTTGGATGTCTTCTTCACCACATAAAATTTCTCATGAAGATTATCACTAATGATCTTGGCCCAATCAAATTTAACATTTCCCCTCAGAATCTCCCCAATAAAGGAATACATCCATTCCTTGAATGTAGAAGCAGTAGGTAAACTTGCAATCCTGCTCAAGAGTGTAACCAAATCATTGACTTCTTTTGTGAAGTCACTCCTATATAACATTTTCGGTAGTTTTCTCATGCTTGCCTGAGGCTTATCCATCCAATTTTTTTTAATGATATGCAAGCAACTACCAGGATTAACCTTCCATACATTCATTGCATACTCTTGGTTTGTGACCTCCATTTTTGAAAATGATGGGATCCCAAAGGTTCTGGAGATTAAAGAAGTAGAAAGATCAACCAACACGCTTCCTTTAGTAGCAATGATATTTTGGGAGTCTTTATGGTAATATTATATGCATGTTGATATTAGCTTGGGGAAAATAAGAGAGGTAGGGAATCTTACTGCCTAAGCAATTCCACTTCGTTTAATCCTTTGTGCTAAGTTTGTCTTTGGTGCCCCAGAAATCCTCTCCTTGAATTCATTAACATCTACATTCCCAAGATTTGTGTCAAAAGTATTCTCCCAAGTGGATGTGATTTTAGAAATAACTTCAACACCATGGAATTCAAACTTCATTTCGGCTATTCGGTCAACC
Organism: Sequoia sempervirens; assembly: GCA_007258455.2. Taxonomy (NCBI): domain Eukaryota; kingdom Viridiplantae; phylum Streptophyta; class Pinopsida; order Cupressales; family Cupressaceae; genus Sequoia; species Sequoia sempervirens. Next base: position 126,606 of record VDFB02360960.1, read on the forward strand.
TTTTCCATAAAATCTGCACAAGAGAATGCATAATGAAAATTTCATCTCTATGGAGTAAAGAAATGAATTCCCACATTAACCATGCATATACATACCTAAATCATGAAAATATTACTTCAAAATCTTAATATACATGAATGAAATCATTTAAATTATCAAATTTGATCTTGTTTTGGCCATTTGCGAGTTTTCATGTTTTATGAGGATGAGCACAATCAGGGGATGGAACCTACCGGAGCCATCAGAATGGAATCCTACAAAGGGAACTCCATAGTGGAAAGTCCACAAGATATTTATGTGTAAGGTAAAAAATTATGCATTCAAGTATACATGGGGAAAGATCATGCAAAGGCATAAGACCAAAAAGGATTACAAGTTAAGTTTTGTTGGTTAACTATTTCATGGAATCCCGCAAATGGATTCCTGCAGGCTTTCACTTTGTGGGAACCGAAGGTGTGTGCGGATGAGGTCCTTGCAGGTTGAAAGGTGAGTGGTGCCATAAACATGGAAAACTGCATGTGGAATACTGTAAGGAAAAACTCACATAAAAACCCCATGCGAAGGTTGAGTGAATGTGTTTCGAAGACTTATGAAAGTCAACACTAAAAGCAAAAGGGGGGGAATAGAACCTAAAACTATGTTTTTTGCAAGACCACTTTAGTGAGGTAATTTTAAAAGAAACTACTAAGTTTTAAAGTCATGAAATTCAACCTAAACTAACTCCAAGAACGGATTAAAGGAGAAGCAAGTTATCCCTTATTTGAATGAAGTAAAAATTAATTAAACTGGGGCGTGAGATTAGAAGCTTTCAGATGCCTAAAAATTCCAATTTCCAAGATCCCTAAATGCATAAAATACCAAAGGTGAAAAATGAGACCTTGGCTAGCTATTTATAATCTAGGAAACTTAGCTCAATAAATGCATTGAACAACTGGACACACACCATAGAAAACCTAATTAGGGCTTGCAAAAGTGAGAAAGTGCAAAGGATGTAGAGAATGATGTCATGCGGTGATATACTCAATGCGAGCTAGGAGATAATGTGGGCCAAGAGATAGGTAGCGCCACTAGAGTGGAATCTCGCAGTTGGAATTCTACATAAGGAAATCTACCCTATGGAATCCTCCCAACAGAAACCCGCAATGGAATTTCTGTAGTGGAAACCCACAAGGAAAAATCCACAAAAGGAAAACTCTCCAACAATATTTGAAAAACCCAAGGTGACCAAAATTTCAAAACCAACCTAAGCAAAGGAGAAAAAAAGAGAAAGCAAAAATGAAACCAAACCAACACAAGAAAAAGCAAAAGAGGGGGTCCTCATTTTATGTGGTGTGTTTGCAAAAATCACAACATGTTGAGTACCCTAACATTTTAAGGGAGGAATATAGTCCCCCACTCATTGTTGGCATAATAAATGGTCCCTTCTTAGTGATGATAGCATACATCTCCTAGGAAGTGTGACCTTGTCAATCAAAGTGTGGCCTTCTTGATCTATGTGAGTGTCTCTTTGGTGGTGATATTAGGCTTGATGTCCTCTAAGAGTGTGACCTTTCTTGGCATATGATGTTCCCCTTTATGGTAATACTATGGCTAGAATTCCCTAAGGTGTGATCTTTTTATTCCTTGACTTGTCCTCTCTTATTGGTGATGTCATGTGTGATATTCCCTATTTTGTGACCTTCCATGTATTGAGCAAAGCCCCTTTGGTTGTCTTTTTAAATCACTTTTTGTGGTCGTGTTGTTACAACACCCCTTGAGGTTTTGGCCTTCTATTTTCATTGTTTATGTACCCCCTGAGGTGAGTTTTGTTCATCCCTTGAGATGTTAAACCTTGTGAACCCCTTGAGGTGAGTTTTGTTCATCCCTCGAGACATTAAACTTTATGGACCCCCTGAGGTGAATTTTGTTCATTCCCCAAGACATTAAACTTTGTGCACCCCCTGAGGTGAGTTTTTTTTTCCCCCAAGACATTAAACTTTGTGTACCCCCTAAGATGATTTTTGCGCACTCCCTGAAGAGAGATGTTGCAAGATAGTTCATGGATTCAACATAATGGAGCTTGTTGTGTCATGAAATTGAACACCCCCTTTTAACATGGCCACGTAGCATAACACACCTTGCTTGCCAGTGGAACCATGTGTTTCATGTAAGGTATGACCCCAATGCATAATTTTCAATTTTTTTATTTAATTAAAGATTTAATTTCCAGGTTGAATAGTTGATTTAAATTGATGGTTTTGTTGTGCCAACTTGTTCATAAACTGAAATAGAATCAAAATATGTATCCTTTCTATTCATAGAATTGTAGACAATTAATAAGGTCATAGTGCACGAATGATATCGTAGTTGTTTATGTGAAAATTGTTCATCGTGGTCTATATGATTATGTACTCTTGTGGATGGAAAATTGGGATTTGGACTAACGATTATTGTGAAGGTGAGGTGAGTATTATACAACCTCTTGATTTAGATCAAGCAAAAGGGGTAAAGCTATTCATGGTGTTCACTTGAGGTAAACGAGTAGGTAAGTTGGACTTAGTTTTGATGTTAAAATGTTATACGAATATGATTATTAGGATATGGAGTTAGTTGATTTCAAATAATTATGTTTTATTAAATTCAATCTTTGAATGCTAACATTGAGATGACTAGATTTGAGTATATTTTAACCCTCAAAGATTGGGTTTTAATTAAGCACTTGGAAATCAACAAACACAATCAGGTACATAAATGTATTTTCTATTAAATTGATAATTATGTGAATTATGAATTATCTTGGTCATTTTGTTTTATGGTGTGAATATGGTAGTGTACGGTGGTGTGTTGTGTCCAAAAAGGATATGGTTGATTCCATTCACCATGATGAGGTAGTGAACAGTTAAACTAAAATGGTTGTATATGATATTTATCCTTCCAAGAAAATTTTCTGTAAATGCTTGTAAGTGTTGTAGAATAATAAGTGTGTTAAATAAAAATTGGTGTATGAACAATTTTAGTAAGTGTAGAGTTAACTATAATGTTCACTCCCAAGAGAAAGCTCCTAGCAGCAGTAATAGCAATGCCAATACAACAATAAAGGATATTAGATCAATATTCCAGATTGATATGCAAATTTAAATTTCAGCAGAATAAAAAAATACATGTGCATTGTAAGAAATTTTTTATTACTGTGTTAGAAGAAGAAAAAAAGAAGAAAATAAAAGAAATAAACTAAACTATCCTAGTGTATCCACTTCAATAAACAAGCTATTTCAGTTAAGTTATTTCTCCACTCAAATGATGTTACCACTTTCTTTACTCCCTATTATTCTCGGTGTGTTGAAATAAACATATATGCATATTGTGCTCCGTTAGTTTGTTTCTTGGTGATCATTTCCCTTTCTGAAATAATGTCATGTGTTTATTACATAGCATTGTGTAAATTTGTAAACTCCTGCACTCTAGTGGTCGTGTATTTCATCCTGTCTATAAGAAAAAGATGAAACATAGGGGAAATGACATGGCTGTTAGACATACAAATTTTGTGGTATTTCCTTTACTTTGTCCCAATGAGTTTAGGCCAGTTATATAAGAGAAGGAAGGAAGCAGAGCAAAAAGGAAAAAAAAATGGATGGGGAGGGGTGTAGCCCTCCCAGCTCTTTCCAGCCATGCCTCCCCTGTCAGTACTGGTATTTCACTCCACCCAAGTTTGGCGAGTTTGGTATTTCTTTTCCTGGGCACCTAAGTCCACTTCAAAATGGATGCCAACATCAATTTAATTAAAACATTTAAATTTCCCTTCACCTATTCAACATCAAATTAATAATGATAAGTGAAATAATTTAATGTAGCCTATTGTGTAGGTGGGTAATTGTTTTCGGTGGAATCACGATTACATCCCCAAACAAAATATATTTAAATGGTATGTGATCACAAAGCCCAAGAAGTGGCATTTAACTATTCAATGAAGTTGTAGAATGGGGACGGATTCTCTACGGCTATGTCTTATTCTCCTCCATTTTGTTTCTTCTTTGTTTTTTGAGAGAGGATGCACAGTTTATATTAGATTTGCATTTTTTTTATGTAATCTACCATTACGTGGTAGTACTGAAATATTGTTTAGAGCATTAGAAAGGGAATTAATTTACTTGCAGAGTACAATGCATTAATTATTGTGCTTGTATGTGGTTGCAACCACTTGTAGATAAAGAGTTGAGCAGACAATGGTTTGTAACAGGTGTCAAGTTCAATTGATATGGAATAAATATATTATATCAGAATTTGGAATATCAAAAAATATATATATTTAAATGGTAGTCTGATATTTGTTATAAGTGTATTATGTCTATTGTTGGGGATTAGTGCGTCAAATTAATCTTTTGAGATAAACTATATCATAAGCGTTGATATAAGAGAGTTTTGATAATAAACAAGTGACACAGTGTGTTGTGTTCCTGTCATGTAGCAAAGAGCTTCTAGGTTCGAGTATTTGGCTTTGTAGTTTAGTAGAGTTGAAATAAAATATATAAAAGTTTAAATAAGTAGAAAAAATTTAATGTAATTTATGTTAATTATTATATTTTAGTTTTTATTTTATTTTATTTTATTTTTTGTTGAGTAATGAGTTATTTTTATTTGTTTTGGTTCTTCAGATTAGGCATGCAAAAACTAATTGATCATTACTGTGAATGTTGTTATAATATGATATAAGATTACTTAAAAACCATAAAAATATTGCATTGGAACGATGATTTAACATTGAAAATTAATATGCGGTTCTGTAAATATTGTGATCAAATTCATATTCAATGGAAATATGTGGAAACAAGAATGGATGGAATGGAAAAGTATTTGATTTGGGAAGTGAAATATAAAGCGTTGAATTTGGTCTTGATTAGTAGAAGTTGTTGGAATAATTGTGCAATAAAGTTTACCAAATATGATTCGTAAGGGAATACTGGTTATGTTATATGCATTTCTAAACTACAAAATTAATTAACTAGCGGCATGAAAGTGTATTTAAATTAAATAAAATCAACTTATTATTTCAGAATATAGTAACTAGGACTGAATAATTTAGAATATTAAGTGCTTATTACTTTGGTAGAATATGTTAATTGAAATGAATTTTCTTTTGAATATAAATTAAATAATTTATATTACTAATTACTATGATTCGTAAATGAAGATTGCTTTTAGTAAAATAATTTAGACTATTGCAAGAAATTAGATGTATTTTGAAATTAGAAAATTAATTAAGTAGTTGTAGAAAACTAATTACTTATATTAAATAAAATCAACTAATTGTTCAGAATAGTAAGTAGTAGTAAATAAGTGCTTGCTAGTTTGCATAAATGTTTTAAATAATAATACAAATTTTCTTTTGAATATAAACTAAATGATTAGTAATTATTTAGGAAAAAAAGTTACAAGTTGATAATTTTTGTAAATGTGTACAAATTTTAGTTTGCATGAATAAATGATATTAATTAGTTTTTATAATTTCAAATTGAAATACTCTTTTGAAATATTTTTCCCATGAAATAAATTATCTAGTAGTAATCACAAAGTATCTTGTGATTTGACTAACAGTATTGAGTTAAATTAATTGAAAATATTGAAAACTAAATTTCCTTTGCAAATAGTATATTTTTTGTAACTTAAAATTTGCTAAATATTAATCAATGACAAGTAGGCCATAAAAAATCAATTTTATGCAAATATTAATTGACTTTAAGCACAAACATTACCCAACACTCGGCTACAATTTCATGAATTAACTATGTAGTCACTGTGTGTGTACCCGCCAGCCCTCCAATGCATCTGGCATGGACGGTCCAAGAGACCTTTCCCAAACTATTGAGTTTCCCCTGTAACGCTTGTACTTATTAAGTATACAAAACAAACAAACGAATTGAGAAGTCGCGCAAAAAATAGTACGTTGAGGCTAGTGGCTTAGAGCATTTCCAATACCTCATAATGTGTAAATGATGAACAACTATAAATAGGAATGGTTTTGTATGCCTCGGTGCAGTGGATAGCTTCTAGGCGTCCATTGTGTGCATAGATAGTGAAAATGGAAAAGGTGTTAGATGTATACCTGTAAGAGTATAGTCCGAGGAGAATTTTGTCCTTTGATAAATGCATAAGATTATGGTCTCCAAGTTTTGTGATGAACCTTGAGGTAGAAAGCAATGTTTTATTGTTTAAAAGGAAAAGGACATTTACTAAAGAAGAATTGAGTTTTGGAGGATGCGATAAAGGTGAGTTGTTATTGGTTTGTAAAGTATTAGAGATTCAATCTAGAAGAACTTAGAGTATTTTGTAAAACTTTACTCAAAAGCATATGGAAACAAAGAAGATGTAAAAAACTAATTGGCCTGGGCAAGGTCCCGTTAAGTGTGAATCCATTGACTGCATTTTGTTAATATTGTCCTTGTAACAAGAACCATTTTTTGGGATTGGAGTGGAGACAAAGATCTGTAGAGCTACAAAGACATTTGGTTCTTGAGGCACAAAGTGGAAGGTCAGAGTATAAAATGTTTTTGCACATTTGTTTGCAAGGAAGTTTGATTGTTGAAATGCGTAGTAAAATTGTGCAAATTGTTTGACCAGATGCAAAAACATAAGAGATAGCTAAAAAACCCACAAGATTTTTAACAAACTATAATGAAAGAAGAATAAGCACAAACAAAACCAAGTACTTGCCTAAGATATCATGAATTAGCTATGTGTTCATTAAATGTGTAGCCAAGGAGATATCAAGTTTGACAAACACACAGTCAAGCCATTCAGTAGCACTGGACTTTTTCAGAATAACGAACATGCAAAGGTGCAAGCAAGAGCTGAAGAACCCATAATGTTTTTAACAAATGAGATTAAGGACAAACAAAACCCAGCTCTTGCCTCACATTTCATGAATTAGCTATGCATTCCCTGCTTCTATACCCACTAGCCCTCCAACACGTCTCACACATTTTGATTTATGAGCTTGGTTGATAGCATACTAGCCACTCAAGCAATAAACATATAATTAACGCATTCACTGCCCCATAGTCCACAAGACCTTGTTGAAAGCACACATAAGAAAGTAAACTATTGTCTAGCATATAAAGGGATAAGATGTCAAATGTAAAACAAAAAGAGCAAAAAGTTTAAAGTCACAGAAAATGATACATACTGAAGTGAAGCAAAACAACGCAATGGATTTTTGCAAACATCTAGTCATTAAATCCAAATTTTACAGGCTTTTCTATTAGGCTAGCACCTATCAAAGAAATGAAGCGACAATTAATGCATTGTAAGTCTGTACAATGGAGTAGATCTAAAACAATATTGATATATATAGCAACAACATATTACTATTCTAATGCATTAATCAATAGGAAAATTTGGTTGAAGTCTATATTCTCACATGTTCACACGTAGCACTCTTGCTATTCTCACCATCGGTGCATTCATTTGACATTGAGAACGTGTACAGGACAACAAAGCATAGACAAGCATTATCATTTCTAGTTGTTCAGAATTCACATACTACAAGGTATTGGGATTGCTCCATACCACTAGCAAACCAGATAAATAATGCTTTTCAAACATAAAAAATATGTTCATAAATGCCAAGTATATAATGTTCACAAATTTTTCTAATTTGCTGAAACAAAAATCAATAGTAGACCTACTGCAAGAGAATCAAATTTCATTGGCCAAGCAAGTATTACAAATGAAAATGCTAAAATTAATAATTGAATGGAAAGTGTATCGGTTTTTCTGCCATCATGCACTTCATTTGCATGGAATTTTGCTCAAAGGCAAGTGACTGCTACGATCAAAGCAGTTCAGTATTGCAATTGTATAATGTACATTAGAAATGGAAAGCTTGCCAATCAATCTATAGTCAATGCATTAAATGCCAGCAAGTCTACTACTCCTTTTTGTTTAAGTAAATTAGTAGGATAAAACTCTATGTATTTTGGCAAATATTTCATAGGTAACAAAATCTACTGAGCCATAACAATTAATTTACATGATGTTGAAAAGGGGAACCCAGAGCCAAAAACACGTAAGATTCTCAACAAACAATCAATAAACAATAAGCACAAACCAACACACTTCATATTTCATGAATTAACTATGCCTTGTTTGCTACTCTTCTTTTTGTAAGCAAATAAGAAAAATAGAAACACATCATAAAAAAATTCAAATAAATTTGAGTGGCCAACCAAGTATGTCAAATTGAAATGCAATTTTTGCAGTAGCAACTTTCCCTTTAAAAAAATCTATGTTTTATATTGCTAATATGTTGCATAGTGAAAACGTCTAACAATAGAGTTTAATCTATTTAAATGGTAACATAAGATGGTAAAGTATTGTCTAACATGCAATGTATTGAATAGTGAAAATGTGTAACAGTAGAGTTTAATCTATTTAAACGATAATATAAGAAAGTAAATTATTGTCTAGCATATAATGGAGAGACGTGTCAGCTATAAAATAAAAGTAGGATGAAGTTTTGAGTGACAAAACATGAAATATAGTAATATAGGTAGAAGAGCCAAGAAAAAAAGCATAACAAAAAGGAGGAATGCAGGTTTGTGCAATGGCAGGCAGTCTTTCACTTGGTTTTGCTTCTTTGTCACCTGCAATATCATTATTATGGTTAGTATGAAAGCTAGTTTTTTTATATAATTCTGAACAATTTTAGAAGTTCAAAAATCAAGAAGACTATTTGAATCAGTATTCCTTTATACCTTGCTGTGGCATATACTATTTACTTAGTTAGGAATATGGCCTCTATAATAACGTTGTTTTGATTGAGGGTGAAATGCCCTTTGGTGACAAAGTCTCGTAGTGCAAATATAACTGCTGACTTGTCCTTGATGTAGTTTTCATATTTAATGTCTTGAAGGACAGGAAAGAGTTGTGACAAGACATTGCTTCGGATTGAGCAATGAATTGTTTGCTTGTCATTTGTTGTGATGATTGCTTTAGGGTGAAGTATGTATACATAGCTCACCTTCTTGTCACAATGGCTATAATGAGTAGTTTCTTGCTGGAGCGCACTGTAAGTATTGAATTTATATTTGCAACTTGGGCAGAAAGCTTCAAATGGATTTGACAGTGCGTTGGCTACTTTTAATGTCCCTAAGACCTAAAAATTTTGAACATAGATAGTTAAAAGCAATAGTTTCATAAATTTGAAATGAAAGTGCATAAAGATTTCTAAAGAGTCAACTTAAATGTTGATTGTAGAAAAGCAACTAACTTGTCGAATGTTCTTTTGTTATTCAATTTGCAAATAAATGTTGATTGACCCATGTGGAACATGTTTTTTTTTATTAGTGCTTTTTAAGATATTTTTGAAAAGAAAGGTTGGGGTTTTGTTCCTATGTAGCAGTTCCTCTATTTGCAAGCATTGCTTTTCATGAGTTAAACATAGCTATAGTTGCATGTTAATGACAAAGCTAGTCTTTGTTACAAAGAAATTTTATTAAAGTAGAAAATGCTATAAAAAAATGTTAGAATGCAGTAGTGGCATATGCTGGTGAGACATTTATACCTGTGCTTTGTCTGATTCTGTTATGCCATCTTTGATATCAATTGCATATTGGGTACCCACTTTTTTAGTGCCAACAACCAGAGCACCTATTGTTCCAATTGGATACTAATGTGTGGCTGCTAGTAGTTGGTTAATAGTAGTATCTGGAATAAAGTAGTATTCCATTGAAAAGCGAGGAAGAATTTCAACTGTGCTTGTGTCTATTAGTATTAGTATGCAATCATAGTCCCCTCTATCATAGTCCATTTTAGGGGAAATTTGAAAGCCTGATATTGAAACTCCCATTCGTGGAACTATTTTCTGCTCATGTTCTTGCACAAGGTATCCACTGATATTCAGTGTAATCATCATTTTTGCCTTAAGGTTTGTGAGATCTGCACGCAACACTTCACGTGTTCTATTGAATTTGTCCAATTTTGCTTTGTAGACAACAAGGATGTCACCTAGAAATGTGTCACCAACTTTTTTTGCATTTAAGTCTTCAATTGATATAGTCTTTTTTATTTTTGTTCTACAAACAACAACAATTTCTTTAATGTTTCCTTGGCTTGGCAGAGTTTCCAAGGCACGATAAACTCTATCGCTTGTGGTCGTAACCAATGAAGAAATGGAAACTATTTCCGCGATGAGCGATGTCATAATGATTTTCTTTTTAAAATTACTTCAACAATGACATTGCCTTTTTATCGCATGTCACTGTAAATTATTATTTGAAAAATGTTTAATATTGTTATTTGAAGGGATATTTTGACGATGGGGAATTATTCCAAGGAAATACATGGGTAAAGAAACTTTACATAGCCGGATAAATGAATAAAATCTTTCATGGTAAAAATAAAGCTTTGAGGAGTAGAAGATAATGGTATTCACGTCCAAAGGTTTGCAACAGTGATTTCTCATGCTATAATGGCTATTTTAGTGCTATTTTGAGCAAATTTGGTTCCCAACAATTGATAGTATTGACCCAACAAGTGTTTTCAATACCTGGATATCATTTTCAATTATATTTTGAGCATTTTTATTGCTTGTGAAGGTGAAAACGCCCAAAAATCTTTTTTCACAACCAAACAATATCGACAATGTTTTTAAAGGTGCTCATGGGTGTCAATGGTAATTTGGGAGTGGGGTTTTCATTAGTGAGATGCAAGTGAAAGGAGACAAGATTATTGTAGGCCAAAATATATAGGAAATGGATACCAACTAACTATTTGACAAAATGTTAAATAGTCTACAATATGAAATAAAATATCAAAAGGGTTAAAATGCAAGTTTGAAAACATTTTTAATAGTTGGATAAATGGGTTTTGACCTAGAGTTAGTATTTTTCACTTGCAAAGTGAAAATGAGGCTAGTAAATGACCTTTTACAGGCAAGGTAACTATTTTCTACAGGTGGAGGTTTATTTTCACAGGAAAAGGCAAAAGTGTTGAAAATTGGTGGGAAAATAGAAGTGGTTTTTTGTTGCAGCTTTGTTTTTTCAATTGCAGGGGCAAAGTTTGTTATTGTAAATGAGGAGAGAAGAGAAGATTTTTCCTGTTTCTTGTTGAAGATCAGACAGAGATCAGGCTACCAATTGTCAACTGTGGATGCATTTTAGGGTTGTTTCTTCTTCTTTATCTACCCGTTCTTTTTCATTTGCAAGGGTTTCATTTTCTGAAAGTTTTGCAAAGTAGGCAGAAGCTTTGTAATAATTGTAAAGCTAGGATGAAGTATAACTGTTAGTCATTAATCTGCAATGTTTTTGTGTTATGAACTGAGCTTCATGAATAAATTTTATTTGATGATTGTCTCCATGGTTGAGATGTAATACTCTTTTGAATTCAATAATGAAAGACTATTTGATTTTTTTCATGCACATTTGCTGCATTTGAGTTGCAATTGTTATTGCTTTTTGCTCAAAGAATGGTGTAATTAATTTAATGAATGTTAGTTGCATTTGTTATTTCTTATTGTTCAAAGGATAGTGTAATTGCTTTAACGAATGTAACAGGAGTATTGTGTTTCCAGATGGATTTATAAGAGTGGTCATTTGATAAAGCTTTAGTGGTCTTGTTATCATAATGTGATAACATTTTCAAAATCTTCAAAACATGTTTAACATTGCAGAATGAAATGTTGGTTATATGACTTCATAGCCCTGTCTCTTGGCACTGGTCAAGCCTTATGCATCTTCTATTTTCAGTTTAGTCCCAAATCTTAAAATCAAAATCCAATTCAATTATGTTTTCTGATTTATTTGTATTTGTCATGTTCTCCATGCTAGTTAATGAAATTCACCCAATGTCTTAGCCAATGTTGAGTGATATTTTATGTTTCTTAGCATATTCTTGTGAAAGCATCATCTGTTAAGCATACCCTATTAAGTGTGTGTCTAAATATTTAGGTGTTGCTAAAGGGTCACCCCTCTAGGTCTTATAGAGCCTGAAGTGCAAGGGAAATGTGTTCCAATCTCATTTCCTGTTAGTTGGCCAAATCCTACACTAAGTCTGAGCAAGACGTGTGGCTTCTAGGATTTAGTGAACCAGTCGATTTGGAACACCAACAAAACCCATCCTTTTTTTTCTACAACACTGCCATGATTGATTTATGTAATAATTACAAAAAAGATTGTGTTTGTCTTGCCTTCAATTTTGATTGTTCATATATAAGAATCTTCATTCATGTTTTCCTATGAAAGTGAGTATACCTTGGAATGTTCAAATATTTAATTCTATCCATATGTTCAAAATGTATTTTTTTAAAATCGTATCTTTTGAACTTTTTAGAGCTTTTGCATAGTATTGAACTTGTTGAAGAGTTCATGGGTTCATGAACCCATCAGAAACCCAACACCCTCCTTTGAGAACTTATGTTGACCTTTGTGTTGGTTCTATAAGCCTTTATACCTCCAACATAGTTCTTATTTGGCCTCAACTTCCAACAAAATAATTAGCCTTTTTTTATGAAGATTGTTAGACCTTCTATGGGTTCTTGAACCACTTGAACCCTTGATAATTTTCATATATCATCCAAAATCATAACACATTTCCTACTCCATATCTTATTAAAGAAAAAGAAAAGGAATTCAAAGAAATATGTGATAGAGTTCAAGGGTTCTTGAACCTTGCAAAATACTAACAAAACTTGAAGGAAGAAAATAAATCTTTCAAAGAGTTCAATGGTTCATGAACTCTTTGAAGCTAAAATGCTGGTTTACATTTATTCTAAAATGTTGACATATGAACAAAGGAAAGGAAAAATAATCATTTTAGGGTTTAAAGATCATTTAAAATTCCAAGGTGACTCAAATAAATGTGGAGTTCCTTATAAATCCAAACAAAAGTTAAATAAGGGCTTAATGAGCTCATTCGCTAAACACGTCCTTCGACACAAAGCAGTTGTGTTCACATCTAAGGGAACTCTACTACTACAAGTATTAATTGCATCTTCTTCCTCCAAGATTTTTTTAAAATTTTGTAAGGTGGGTAAGATATTTGTTAGCAAGAAAGTGGGGGGAACACCGATTGAAGTACTAAGCACCAAGTAATATCTATATGTAGTGTGTATACCCCAGACTTAGTAGTAATAGAGAGATCAAAGATTAACATAGACTATGAATAGACTAGTTGATAGAGTAATATATAAATATAATTTAACTAATTACCTTCTACAATAATGCATATAATATTTAATTCCAAATGTCAATATATTAACACTTATCCATCAGGTACATATATTATGGGTATTATCCCCTTCAATTACTAGCATCTAATATCCTATATTTCTTTCTTCTATATATCTTTCTACTACTATTGTTACATTATATTTTTTCTTATACATATATCTGTTTGGTGGGATTATCCCTTTTATTCTAATATTTTCTTGGAGGGTGTCTCTTTAGCTAGGATCTCTACAACCTCTTTGTGGTGGTTTGTGGTGGGAATTCTATTGTTGTTTTGGATTTAGCCAATCCCTTGCTAACATCATCCCCCCTTTCAAAAAATTTCCTTGTCCTCAAGAAAACTTTGTGGATGAAGTTTGAGTTGGTAGGATGGCTTTGTAGATCTCCTTGAGGTTATCAAAAGTGTTATCCTATTGAACTTTGGCAAGCTGGAGTAGCTGATTTTGTATATTGATTTGTGTAAAATGGAATTCTACATCAGGTAGAGTTGTGGGGATCTAAATATTCCGAGCTAGTTTTTGTGCTTCTTTGAGGACCCCTAAGACATGTGCTAGCCTTAAACTAAAAAATAATCAAAGTTGATGGAATTGATGCCTTATATGATCCCTTTGGTTTTGCAATTGTTGAAATTTTTGGGCCTTGGTCATTGTGAGAACTACTTCAGTAATGGCTTCCTCCTTGAGCTTTTCCTTTATGCGGCTTGTTGTCATTTATTCTTTAATACAACAACCAATGACCTTGATAGTTGGTCCATTAGTGACTATGATGTGGTATTAGAAGCCACCACATACTTGATGAGTGTTGCTTTTGTGATGGATTTTTTTGGGTCAACCCATTTCTTCATATACTTTAAAGGTATTTTGTAGTATCTATTTATTAAATCCGTTGTAGAGTTGGTTTCATTCATTAATACCTCTACTTGTTCTTCTACTAGATGCTCTTCTTCTTTGCTTACATCTTCTAATGGGGAGGCCTCTTTTCATGATTTTTGTTTCTTCCTTTTTTACTTCTTCTCTACACTCATCTAGAGGAGTGCCTCTAAGGCTTCGTCTAATGATTGATTTGCTTGTGGTGGGATGAAAGGTATTTTCCGCTTAACTTTTCTTATGCTCCCCTCAAATTGAACTCATTCATTTAGAAGTATCCCATGTGGAATCTCCCTAACCCACATGGGTTGTAGTACTGTTATGTTTCTCTATTTCTTCTTTTTTGATGCCCCATTTTTCCTTGATCTTTTCTTTATTTTTCTCCACGTGCTCTTCTACCTTTTTTCGTGCCAAAGTATCCATGAATTCTCTATAGGTTGTGAATTTTTCTATATTGGGGTCTTTAGGGAGTCAAAGTAGTGTCACTGCATATGAATCATTTTTTGCATCAGAGACCTCATTTAGAAATTTAGGGATCCAATAGGTCTATGGTTCTATGGATTTCATGGAATTTTAATCCTTGTCTATTAGGAACACTATATATTTTATGTATCAATGAAAAAAATCATAGGAGATGTGTTCCTTTTCCCAAAGATTCTATTGCAAAGATTTAAAAAACCCCACTAGGTAATCATATAGGAAATGGCATCCTTGAAAATTTGAACATGGTCTTGGACTTGTGTGGCTACCAACCTATTATTTTCCCAAAATTTTCCTACAAAAGTTGGAAGTGCATACATGAAGTAGAATGTGAGACAAATGATTAGGGTTTCATTCTTAAATTTTTAGTACAAGTGTTTTGTGTGCTCTAAATTCTCCATCAGTTCTTTTTGTAGTACCTCATAGAGGTCAATGTGTTTAACTTCTACTACCATTTGTTATATTGTGTGAATGGAAGTTGTGGTGGAAAATTCTTCCTGGATTGTGTAGTAGACCTTATATGCGATACCCACGGTGGTGTATCATATGAAAAGATTTGTTTATTTTTTGAAATCTAGACTTTGGCCATCATATGTAGC
This sequence comes from Sequoia sempervirens, assembly GCA_007258455.2. NCBI lineage: Eukaryota > Viridiplantae > Streptophyta > Pinopsida > Cupressales > Cupressaceae > Sequoia > Sequoia sempervirens. The sequence continues at coordinate 141,750 of VDFB02360960.1, forward strand.
TCCTATGAACCTCATGACTTTGAAGTTCTTGATATATTTCTTTGGCGGGATCTCCTCTTGTGCATATAATCTTGTCATGACTTAACTAAATGCTTTTATGATTTTGTATGGTTGATCTGGGTACATGTACTCATCATGGATTCAACTAAGAATGATGAAAACTCATCCTTCCTCCTATGTGGAATCTGTAAAATCCTTTCAAGTGTCTAACATCTCCTAGATGTGACTATATTGTGGGAGATAACTCTGTGTTTTGAGTTGGAGTAGGGATATCCTTCGAGCTTTGAATTTGGTATGATCTATCTTTGTAAGTGGCGCATGGATATAGTTGTGGGTATCTTATATATATATATAGATATATAGATATAACATCTATTGGTACCTATTATCGACAGGATTTTCACCCACATGCAAGGCTGAGACGCTTTGCAATCCTGTGTAACATGGGATCAAACTTAGGTTGTGGGTGACCTGTAATGAGATTGAACCTCTAGATTCTAGGTCGGCTTCCTATATGATCTTAATATGGACTAAAAACTTGCTTGAAAAGGGAAAGGATTAAATCTAATGCAAAATTTGAAAACTAAACTGTGGTGATTCACTGAAAAGGAAACTAATGTGCAGACCTAATCACAACTAACATTCTCAAAAATATGTTGACACAACCTAATCTGGGCACTTAAATCACATAAATAATTTGTTTAATCTTTACCTCACAAAGGAAAAATACGGTTTTCACAATTTAAGAGGAAGAGTAAACAACACAAGCACAATTAACAACTTGTAACAGACTGCCTTTTGTGCACATGTATTAATAAGTGAGACATAAATTTAAAGGTTTCTAAACAAAACACATTAAACTTTCATCAAATCGTTGTAAAACACAAGGCATCAGAAACTAAGAAGGGAAACACTTGCTTCGATGAAACATTCAAAGGAAACTCTGCAATAAAACAATGTCTGATAACCTGTAGAACCTGCAGAATATATTAATCTATAAAAACTAAGTTACATGAAGTCTCTTTGCTAAAGGAAAAGTCAGAAAACAAGAACCAAGGAAAAAAGACTAAGTCTTTTCCTTATATACAATAAAGGCATGCATAAAGCATCCAAGAGGTGAAACTCCAAACTAATTGGAAGTGAAAAAATCTCTCTAAAGCCTCTCTCACAAGCAAAAGAGAAAAAAGTGTGAAAAGAGGGCCCACCAATGCTGTAACTGAGCTTCAACAACTCAAAACTTTGTGTCACAATGTGTATAACTAAAAAGTAACTCAAGAATGCCTCTGAATGCATGGAGGTGGCACTGAAAGTGATAATATCTTCTTAAATGCCTCTCACGAGCAAAAGAGAAAATGCATGAAACAAGACCACATAACTGATGATAGTTGCAAAATTAAGTGGCCAAACTCCACCTCTCAAAGTGTATGATCAAAATATCTTGTGAATTGGCGTGAAACTGAGATAATGTGTAAAGAATCTCCATAATTTGCATGATTTCAGTCCTCCAGTTAGCTTTCACTTACATTCTTTTCATGGAAAAGGTAATCATTTAATTAAATATTAAAGATAATCATTCACTAATTATTTTAATATTTAATATCCATTAGTTATACCTTTATTCATTATATGTTAAATATTAAGGTAATTAGTGAAGTATTACCCTAATATTTAATTACATTGCAATTTCCTTAACTCCATGCAAAGACTATTAAGTGGAGGTGGATTCTACATCAAAAGATCAACTTTGAGATCAAATTTCAAACTTCCCAGGCCCCTCACATCATTAGGTCTTTTGACTCAAGTCTTAGACCATGGGTGAAATAAAATAAAATGTGATTTTATTTTAAAACATGATAAAAATATCATGATTCGAATTAGGGAAAAAGGCTATTGAACCCTAAAATTTCATTCATTTCAAACTTGTGCACTTTGAAGACTCTTGCTGCTGGAAGAAACCTGTGCTGCCATACTTGGTAAGGGTTTGATAGCTCGATTCTTTCATCCCTCTGTATTTCATGTTGATTTTCTGAAGACTACCGTGGAAAAATGCAAGGTAAGCGCTTCTTAGTTTCTGATTTGGCATTTCTTCTATTTTTTGAAGCCATTTTCAAGCTTTAGAGTCACGCCCTCCATTAGTTTTCTCATGCATTTGATTTTGTTTGTATCCTTTGTTGATGCTTCTTTCAGTCTAAGGCCTTTGAGGCTGCCACTTGAAGGATTTTCTAAAACCCTTTACCATGGAATACCTGAACATAATCTTCAACAATGAACACTTGGTAAGCTTCCCATTTGAGCCCCTATATTAGACAATTCTTTTGTTGGCAGAAGCTTGAGTCACATTGAATGCATTTTTGCTGCTATGTATCATGTATTTATAAAAAAATAACCATGGAAATCTGTATGCATTTCTCTTATTGAAGACCGTGGGCTTTGATTCTTGCATATGTTTCTCTCAAAATGAAATGGCTTCATTTCATGCAGAGGTCACGGGCCTTGAATGTATATGGCATACGCTGATTTTGTTGTTATTTACATTGCTCAATATGAAAAAAATTCTCCTTTTATATCTTTCATTTCGCTATGATAGTCATTTTGCTTTGTACCTTTCATTGCAGGAGTATTATAAAATTTAGGCTAAAGTATTCATTATATTCCAAAATATGATTACTTGTGAATTTCTAGTGTGATTATGCAAATGTTTGTAATAGAAGAACTCATAAATTTGCATAAGAAATGCTATTTTATTCATATTGTAAAAACCAAAGTACCACACAAGCCGTGGGAGTAACTTAATTTGATTTTCATAATCAAATAATGAATGCAAAGTATAGTTGTAAACTATACAATTGAAGATAATGTAAACATGGAAAGGGGAGCTCTGCAATCTTGTGTAACATGGGATCAAACTCAGGTTGTGGGTGGCCTATGATGAGATTGAACCTCTGGATTCTAGGCCGACTTCCTATATGATCTTCTTATTATGGACTAAAAACATGCTTGGAAAAGGGAAAGGATTAAATCTAATGTAAAACTGGAAAACTAAACTATGGTGATTCACCGAAAAGGAAACTAATGTGCAGACCTAATCACAACTAACATTCTCAATTTTTTTTTAAAGATGATCAAAGTGTTCATTAGCATTTTGTGAGAAAATAGTGATATCATCTAAATAAACAAGAACAAGCATGTTTATTGAACCTTGGAGAGCCATATCCATTGCTCTCTGAAAGGTTGCTCAATGGCATTTTTCTATAATCCATAGTACCCCACTTGGTGGTGAAGGTTGTTTTATATTGGTCTTCTTCTTTAACCAGGATTTGGTTATACCTTGAATAACCATCCAACAATGAAAATCTTTCTGATACTGAAACAACTTGCAAGATTTGTTCCATTGAAGGCAATGTATAGTGATCTTTGAGTGAAGCTCTGTTTAAATACCATAAATCCACACACAACCTTATCTCCCCACTCTTCTTCCTGACAGGCACCAAGTTGGAAACCCAAGAGGTATGCTTTATTGGAAACATAATACTACCTTCAACCAGCTTGTTTAACTTTGTTTTCATAAGGTGTTCTAGCTTGGGATTCAGTGGCCTTTGCTTCTGTCTCACTGGTTTTGCGTTGGGCTCTAACTCAATTGTATGTTGAGCCAACTCAGGGTTAAAACCCTTTAGATCTCCATACTACCAAGCAAATATGTCACTTAATTCTTGGAAAAGCAAGAAAAATGCTTGTTGTTCTTCCTTGGTACAGACTTTTCCAAGCTTAAGAAGCTTATCCTTGAATATTTCAATTGGTTCATAGTGTTCTTCCTTCATTGTGATGCTCTATTTTTCTTTTCTAACCTAATCATCAGTGTTGAAAATTGATTCAAGGGTCACCAATCCCTTAGGCAGTTTATTTGTCTTCAACTACAAAATTTGGTCCTCATATTGCTGTTCAAGTTTCTGTTGATTAGCAGTAGAAAATTTGTTGGAAATATGTGCCTAAATCATCACAGGCTGTAACCTCTATTGGGGAAAACTCGGTGTGACATCCATCATGTCTGGCCAACTAGCAGTAGTAACCTTGTTGATTTGTACAGGTCGTTGTGACCTAGCTTCTGTCTCACTGAACGATCCTATCGCTGTGACATATTGTGTTCACTGTGACCTCTTACCGCCTGTGGAGATCTCTGGCCGACATGCCACTCATATCGTATATCGGGATAACCTACGGTGGCTCGGTGAGAAGTCTTATCGAGATATTTTGTCTCATTGACAGTATGTTACATCTTGTGGTCTTCGACGTATCTCATATTCTATCGGTAAGAAGTCTTACTGATGTGCGAATGTCTCACCGACGGAGGTTCAAGTGTTGGTCATCAGAGTAACACAAAGGATCTCGGGGAGATCTCTCAGTGACTGGAGAATTTCTCACCGATAACATATAGCTATCGGGGTAACACATGGGTCTTAGGGAGAAGTCTCAATGAGAATGGAATGTCATGTTGACTGTTTGGTGCTCGATGTAACTTAAAGTCTTCAGAGTAAAGTCTCAGTGAAGGACGTATGTCTTGCCGACTGTTGATGGCTTCAGAGTAACATAAGGGATCTCAGTGAAACCTCTTGGCAACAATGATATGTCTTGCCGACTATTGTTTGACGATCGGTATAACATGTGACTTTGGTATAATCTCCTGGTGAGAGCGATAGTCTTGCCGAAAGGAAAACTGAAATCGGTGAAACTTGAGGAGGCTCGATGTGAAGTCCTGGCGAGAGCGGTATGTCTCGCCGATAGAAAAATGAAGTCGATGCAACATGTGAAGCTCGGTAAAACGTCTTGGCGATCAGGAAGACTCTTGCCGATATCGATAGTGAAGACTTTATGGCATCGGGGAGACACTGTTAGTGTCTCACCGATATGCCAACAAAGTTTGAACTCTTTTGACCGAATGATGACTATCTACGTGGCTGGTATTCGACCAATCAGAGGAGCCGAATTGGAACCGTTGGAAGACAGTCCGTTGTGGCAGTTCTGTGAGGAAGTTCGACAGACAGGGAATGACATGAATATAGTTTGAAGTTGCAGATGCTTGATGGTTTTTGTTGGTTCGAAGAACAATTGTGTGAAAAATTCGAATTGTATCAGAGTGATTTCTATTCTGTAAAGATTGTAACTTGAAGGTTCCTGTACAAGTTTGATCATTGTGAAAGCTGCTAAAATATGACATCAGAAAGATAAGTCTAATATTTGTATGTAATCTCCATTACTGTAATACAAAGTGATATCTCTTGGTGTGGTGGGTTTTTCTCCCGTAAGGTTTTTCCCACGTATATGTGGTGTTCATATGTATTTGTCTAATTCTCTGTTTCTGCTATTTATTTCAAAGTGCATCTTAATTGGACTGTAATTGAAAAATTAAAAGTATATCTGCATTCTTCCCTGAGTCTTTGATGTTAGGAGAGTTGTTTCCGCATCTAATTTTCCTTACAAGTGGTATCAGAGCCTGGCCAGTTGTGTTATCCTTGTGGGTACATTGGGTTTTTTGTGTCAATTTCTGTTCAGTGGGAGTCCTATAGAAGTTCATCAATTTCTAATTATAGATTCAGATGGCTAGCATGTTAGAAAAGATTGAAATAGAGAAGTTCAATGGCAACAATTTTGATTTCTGGAAACTTAAGATGGAAGATCTATTGGTTGATCAAGATCTTTGGATTGTTGTGTCTGAAGCAAAGCCTACAGGCATGAAGCAAGAAGATTAAGACCTTGTAGATAGAAAGTCTAAGGGGCTGATAAGGCTCTGTCTGGCAGACTCCGTTCTTCTGAATGTGCATGAGGAGAAGACTACATCTTCCTTGTGGAAGAGACTGGCATATATTTATCAGGGGA